>LUCM01009448.1:0-30642 GCA_008360955.1 Fasciolopsis buskii
GATCTCCAAGCTCGAGGCATATAGTAACTGACCGGCTGGGGATGTTTATTTGGGAAAGGAAATCGTCGGTCTGGCTGTCCCTTTGTACGCCAAGATTTGCGCTAGCGGTTTTTGCGGGGCGCATTTAGGCCAGAGGATCCTCTCTGGCCGTCCATTAGCCAACATGAACTCTAGGGCTCGCGGGTTCCCGGATGTCCGCCCGCCAAGGTGGAAGCCACTCTTCTCTAGCAGTGCGTTCCTTGGTCGTATCCCCCCCACCGAACGACTCAGATCAACAGCCGTTGTAAATATTGCTGGTAACGCTCTCTAATATGGCCCGTTTATTTGGCTCTCCATATATTGTCGTTGTCTCTCGCACAACATTCTTCGCGCAAGAGGCGGCGATGACACAAAGTGGATGTAACTTCACCCCGTATTCGACTAATGTTTCGTCTACATCGTTTTCAGCCTACCAGAAGAAACGTAAATCACTTCTATCTTTGTCAGTCACCGTCCTGCAGGAATATTTCGTCTCCCAGCGCGATACTTGTTACTTTGGACCTTAGAAACAAACGGAACCTCGATCATTGGTTTAGCCCAGTCCGGCCCGATCGTTGAGCGAGGTTCTTTTGAACCATGCTGCCATGAACATTACGCGAAATTTTTGTTTCTTGATGCTTCGAACATGGGGTGGTGAGGAAAGTGGCACATTTCTTTCCTAGGTGCATTGCCATCCTTTCGACGGCCTCAAGGGTTCCTTGGTCCACCACCAGCTCAGAATACCTTTCTGACAACCATCTGTCACGACGAGAAATTTCTCCCAAATGTACCCACCTTTGGAGCACTTACGGCCTGTTATACACGATTGTTCCAGCTTCTGATGCCCAGCCGGCACACCAAAAAACGGACCAGAGGGCTTCTCGTCCTTCTTTGAAAGATTTTTAATACCATAATGTCTTCTCTCGAAGCTTTGAAGCAATTACATTCCGCGTTACAGAATTCTTGTGGGTAGGGTCGGTTCGGTTGTTTGTTTATAAGTGTTCCGTCCCGAAGTCCATATGGTTCACCCTACTTTTGGGCTTACAAATGGCGAGCCTTTATATGACAGTGGAAATCACTTCTGCTGCAGTAGCCGGGCAGTAGCTGTGATGATTGAGATAACTCGCCGAATTTAATAAGCAGGGACGTTTTTTGTGCTTTGACAGACTGAAATTTGGTTTACACTGGTTTTGATAGACTCCTGAAAGAGATGAGACGTAGGGCCTTGATGAATCTAAGTGAACTGTATGTGGCTCTGTGCTCCTAATCGTGGGCTGTGCGGCTGCGCTAAAGACAGAGGAGGGTCAATCTTAGGGGGCCTCTTTCCATGGAGGAGAGTCGCAGCACGGTTAGTAGGAAGGGGTCTCTTTTTGAGGTGTTTGGTGCGTCGCTAGGTGCTTTAAAGGTTAACGCTTGTGCAGCAAGGTACGATATGACGGCAAAATAGAAAACCTGCATTTTGCAACCGCGCTATATGGTGGGCTGGCTGGACGGGGCATTCTGTCTGAGAGAAGAAGGGGAAATGTTTTTGAAACTATGTGTGGGAAGTCAGATGGCGTGAGATGTCAGGGGCAATATATCTAGATCTGCAATTGCGGGTCATAAACTCGTTGAAGTTATCGACAATAATGGATTACGTTTGGACCGGTGATTCGATGAGTGTTTTGGTGATGGAATTCATTTGTTGGCAGACGACCCGGATTTAACGGGTTTTGCTTTGTTCTTCGGTCGCAATTTGCAAACCAACTGCATGTGGACGGGTTGTGTGAAGCGCAAGTAATGATTTCTCGCTAGAGGTTTTTGTGTTCGCTTGTATGTTCCTAGAGTGTGAAGATATGACAACAATTTTTTCCTTGCTGGTGAATGCATCACCAGAATTGTAGTTTGAAATTACAACACTACATGACAATTGTGGCCTCAGATCCTTTTCTGCAGCTTCCTTACTAGGCTTGAAGTGTGGGCTATGCCTCAAGAGTTTAAACGTTGATCCATAAGGTAAATAACTGAACTACGTTGTAGGACACTTTAAGTCATTAACCTTGCATGACCATGATATTGATAATGATAATGTGTACATTTTTCGACATACGAGGGGCATGCGCAGGTCAAGTTCAAAATTGGGCAAAGGAGGCACATTACAGACAAGGAAAACAGAAACCAGACATGCAATGCAATTTTATTTCGTTCACAAGATCGTAACAGGCAATGTGATTTTGCCGGGGCACGGATTTTGGTTTTAGTCAGGCTACATATGATTCGTGATTTTTGTAATCGCTTGTGCTCACTCTTGGTGGGCTATTACCGTCCTGCATGCGAGTAATATATGTTTTTAATGCATCAAAGGTGCGTATCGCAGAGCGAAAAATTTGGCCTGGAGGCAATGGGCTGTCCGCCGCTTTTGGCCGGAGTCTCGGAAAAACTTCAAGAGGTTTATACGTTGAGATGGGATCAAATGGATGTCGGTAACGGAAATGGAGTTAATGAAACCAGACTGGGATATCATATGCGGCAGCTATAGGAATTGCGAATAAATTTCTGGAGACATGGTTCTTGAGATGGAAGCGGCGACAAGAGATGGAATTGTGTAATTCGTAGGCATTATTCCGTGAGGTCTGTGTATATGGCCCGTGATTTAATGCGATTTCAGCGTGTGGGTCCAAGTAAGAGGTGGAGTTGGAAAGAGGAGAAGACCGGAAGATGAGGCAATATTCTAGTGGCCTGTATGGAAAACAGTAAAACCGGTCTATTGCCCGATTTCGCAGACCAGAATGGAAGTTAATGAAAAATGACGGTCCTCAGCTGGTTTCAAAAGTCAAGATGCTTTGCGAACGTTAGTTCCTATCAGATGCTCATAAAATGCTGTCCTTCGTGAGTCCTTTTTGCATAGTTTTGGCAGAAGAATTTCAGAAAGCTGCATGAAAGGGCCAGTACAAAATGGTACACGTGAACACAGGAGCTAGAGTGTTGTTTGCCACAATAGTGTTAGTGGGTGGGGCCGGCCGAGTGCTGGCCATTCAACCTGAAAAACACCGTACGGGGGGTGAACGCAGGTGCAATCTGCCAACCTACCTGCACCCGCACACTGCTCTAGCCAAGCTGCTCCCCCACAATGTGCGCCGGCCAAAGACGTGGAATGCTGTGACTCCCGCACGCTGTATTACGTTTGGTGTACTCGTGGTATGGAGGAAGGAACTCAAATATGGATTGGGGTAAGAGAGACGTCGTTTTCACGGGAGTGGATAATAGCAGGCGGGTCGAAGCCGCGGTAGCCAGAGCTTTTAAAGATGGCACATTCAGGAAACAGCCAATGGTCGCCAGGCTATATTTATCTGTTTGATTTTTAGGCTTAGTGAGTTGAGAGAACGGTACCACGCTGTTGATTTGTGCGCTGCAAAAGTTTGCTTGGATATTTAGGTGGGTCATTTTGCTTTTTAAATTCCGCGTCCGAAGGTTTGCTCTTTCCACTTGGTCCCAAAATGCAGTGGATCATTTTCTCGATATTCTCAACTAATGTTCAAATTTGAGGCCCCTTTTTGTTAGTTGCAAGCAGAGTTTACTGATGACATATTTTGGGTTTTCATTTGCACCACGAGACACCAAATTTTAGGTTAGAAAATTGGAAGTCTGTAAAAAAATTCTGGGGTGAATCATGAAGTACTATCATATAGTTGAGTTTAAATGACGTTAACTGGATTCTTTATCCAAATATTGAGACGCACCAGTGGAGACGAGCACCAAAAGAAAAGAAGTGAATGTGTAATCTGTAAATACATCACGATTTTAACTGAGTATCAAAGGTTACCGGTAGATTATACGTCTACAAAATAGGCCTCAGGGTACAGCAGAAGGCCGGGACGACTGCAGTAACGCCCGAGGCTATTAGCGACGGCATGCTACAATGACGAAAATAGTAAAGCTGGACAAAAGTAAGACATTTGGATCGGGAAAATGTCTGAACAGCGGGACGATGTTGAGGGGCATATCTACTGTTGAAAACAATTAAGCTGACCAAAACATTGTGCTGTATGCTGTAAAACGTTTAAATTAATTTAGGGTCACAGCCGGAAATGAGATATTTCAAGCTTCGCGAAATCAGCAAGGTTCCTGATAGAGAAACGTTTACCAGTTCTACCAAAACGGCCAGAAAGACATCCCGGCTGAGCAAGACAAAGGTGCCAACCGAAACTGAGGAACGCTTTGGCGCAACCACCTCTAGGTATCCTTACCATGTAGACAAGGTGGGCCAGGTAAGTTACTATGGAACTTACCGTGGTCGCTACTTGGAAACTTGGTTGCAGCGCCTGCCATGATTTTGCGATATTGCGGTGCAAAAAACATGCCTGGTTTATTAATATTTTGTAGAGCAGCATCACATGCATAACTCCACCCCATAACGTAGGCAGGGAGGCAATTGCGCTTCAGATGGTTGTGCCGAAATCGTGGGCTAAAAGCCTAGGAAGAGAAATCGGACATTGTTAAGAGGGAATAGACGAGGTCAAACTCAATTGCTTCGGTGGACAGCGATATTGAAAAATGAAACGTCACGGCATTTTAAATGGAGGAATTAGCGTGCCCCTGAAGCCCAAAAGGCCAGACGGCGCAAAATTATCGAAGCCAACACCTTAGTAACTATCGGATTTCAACTAATCCCACGATGATTGCTGCAATCACTCCGTGTGCCTTTCTTGAAGATGGATACAATCAGTGACTCATCCCATGATAACCGAATACACTCCACGTTCCAAATAACATAAAGCAAATAGGAAAGAGATTTCATCAGCACTTCTCCACCCTATTTGAAAAGAACTGGGGGAAGGTCGTCGGGACCGGCTGCTTTTCCCCTCTTCAGAAGCAGAATATTCGACTGCACTTTCACTTCCTTTGGGGGATCAAGTGACACCTCCCAAGGATTCACAGCTCCAGACGATGGACTCAATACGTTAGCATGTAGCCAGCTAAACTGATCCTTGAAGTGCTCTGTCCAACGGTCCAGCCTTTTGTTGATCTACCCATGGATAACTCCTCCAGTCCTATCGCACACGACTTTACTAACCGAAGATCGCCGCCCACCGCTGTGGCGTATAAGCTTAAACAGTCTTTGACTGTTAACGTGAAGCGCGAACGCCACTTCCATCCTCATTCGGCTACCTTAACCCACCAGTTTTGCGGTTTCATTCCTAAGGCTTATGGTCAAACATGACGCTGCAACTGCCCCACGCTCTTTATTTCACTGCCTTGCAGTTAGGCAAGCTCGCGCTTTTGCTCCATTAGACCCAGCGATCCTTGCGAGAACCAGTATCTTTGGTGAACGGTAGATCTAGGACCACATTCGAAATTTGCTGCCAAATGCACAGTTTGCCTAATTTGTTCCCACTACTGGTCTACATTGCTGCTCGTCAAAATTCTCAGTTCCTCGATTAGTTTCCGCCAACTGGGTTTGTGGCCTACGTCGATGGCCATTCAGCTGCAGTTAAAATTTCGATAAAACTAACGCGTTGTCCGATTTCGACGTACGTGGTCCAGTCATGATCTACAGTTCTGGACAGAACCGCGCCGATGGTAGCTAACTGCGATATTGGTCAATATGACTTAAAAGTGTACCTGCCGAGTTACGGAGCCGCCATGTTCGACAGTGCCGACGCGAACTGTGTCGCAAATTTCGTACTAGATAGGGAATAAATGATTATCTGCACAGAAATTTGGAGAGTCTTTCCCCGTTTTTGTTCGGTTGAACAGGGCAAGGCGCATCGCCCACCTAAAACAGGACTCCGATTACATTCAGTTTTCCAAACTTGTGCATTAAAATTTACCTCCCACCACTACAATGTCAGAGCGATTTTGCTCTCACCGAAACAAGAGTGACGAGGGTCATCGTAAAAACTTCGCCTTTCTCCCATGTTCAATGCTGGCAAGTCTGTGGAAGCGTATGCCGAATGAAAAAATAAACTACGGCTTAACAGCTGTCCGCTCCGGACGCCGACTTGACCCTTGCCAGTCTCCATGGCACATAAGCGGACTGTTGGACTGGATCCAGATCTAAAGAGCTGCTCAGCCTTTCTCACTCAAGACTATTCCTACACCACGTTGACCATAGCTTGAGCTGCCTTCGTTCTCCTTGAAGTGCGAACAAAATATCTTGACGAGACGTTTTGGCGCAGTTAGTTGAATTACTCTACTCGAATTCCTGAATTTCGTGTTCAGGTGACGCAGCAGACATCAATCGAAAGTGCAGTCCACTGGCCAGAGCTGGCAAAACCACGCCTGTTAGCCAGCCTGCATGCATTAGAGTTGCGCACATGAAAGACCCAGATGCAGAAGCTGACGAGGCCTCTGAGAAAATGTGAGCTAACAAGACTGAAAAACCACCTTAACTACCTGCTTGACAACGAGCCGTTTCTAGTATCGGGCGTGTGATCAGTGGGGACACTATGGGTAGGCAGAAGAGGCAAACAGATTGGGGTGCGAGAACGGAAGAGAAAGGTTGAATAAAAGAGAGGGAACTCTGAGCAGTAGCATACTTATCACTACCCACCCACCTGCGCTCGATGCAATGGGCAGCGCGGTCCTGATTATCCTGCGCGACGACCGATGCAGTATGAAATTATTTGTAGGCGTGTAACTCATGGGAATTAATGGACGGATACTGCTAGGGAGTCCAGCTACTAAGCAGAAGAACGATTAGGGTCCTCAATCAAAGCCTTTGGTTCTGACAAGAACCTGACCGCAAGGCAGCGGATCATAGCTGAGTGGGAGCTCATCTACTTGGATCAATTATTGTTTCACTAATTTTTACGACTGAGCTGCTAACTCAGATCAAACCCGACTGCGAGGACCAGGAAACTACTTCGTCAGGCCTCTACCCATTGACCTTCCAGGCATGACTTGATTTTCGGCTTGAGATAAGCTATGCTGTATAGCTCGTTGAATCGTGGAGGTTCGCAAGCCGTCACACCACGTCAGGGTGTGGTCTCGTTTTTTTCGCCCGCTGTAATTCTCTCTAATACAGTTGGCTATCGTTGCCGTTGTTATACAGTCGTTCGCGAGAGTGGAACTTGTGAGGAAGGAGCATTCTCATAAGACTTAGGAGACGGATTTCTGGACCCAGTGAAAGACTGGGTCTGGGCCAGGGATACAAGGAAAGAAGATTTTCCCAGAGACCATGTTGCAGACAGTCACTGTTTCTGATAGTAACACTTGCCAGTTTTTACTTGGCTGTTTTTTTACTTCTTTCCATTGCATTTATGGTATCGCTTAGGAGACGATCCCTTGGAACCAGTTTTTCTCTGGGAGAGCACTTCTGCATTAGGTTCTGGATACTTAGAATCCTGCCTCGGTTTCCCCCAGTGATCGCGACTGCATTTTACTTAATGTCTCACTCCAAACATCGTGTCGGTTTCGAAACATGTCAGTGACTAGGTAGAAGCTTTGAATTCCGCTTTTTATAACGAGGATTGAAGTTAGTAATGTCCTCTTGTTGCAACTTTTGAAATCATTGCCCCATCACACATTCAGTGAGTGGGAATACGTTAGTGCGAGACAACGTTTTGTATCTGTCATGTGCAATGGCCATCAACAACGAGTGATAACAAAAGACTTGAATGGGTACTTGAAAGTCAAGCTTTAATCTAATTAGAATAGATCATATCTGAAATGTAAGCGTTATGACATTAACCTGCGAGGGTAAGATAATATGCATAAGCATACTGGTGAATAGTACTCAGTTACCACACGATTGCTGTTGTTCCTCTCTACCCTCGTGATTTTGTTTTTCACAAGTAGTGTTGGATATCTGTTTTATGCTAACTCCGTAATCATCTTAAAGCGGTATGCAGAGGTGATTGCTCTGTAGTGTAAGGATATGACGAGGAATAATCTGCCTGTCCACACTATGTAAGCTAAAGTACTGCGGAATACTATGAAAAATGCCTCAGTAAACGCTCGAAGCAACTTCACCGTGATGCATTCACACTTAAGTTCCGCGAAACCCGTTCAAAATTCGTGGAATAGTGACACGGTTTGGACATTTTTGGACGCTGATTCGCCCCTGTGCCATCTGGAGGACGGCTGGACTGATTTTTTAACAATTCTGTCGAACGAGGTCACAAAGACTGCTTCTTTGCAGCGCGCACACATTTTTCAGGTTACTTTGGCTGAACAGTTAGGCTGTTTGAGTGCAAAGAAAGTGACGAAGACTGTCATTTACTAATCATCAACCCTCGAAAGAATGAGCTGGCACCGCTACCGTCCCTAACCTTACGATAATCTTTATCGTCTTAAAGAGCAGGTACATCATCGTGTATCCTGATCTGTATCCATCTGTCCTACACTAATTATTAATGTAAAGCCCAGTCATTTGCCTTGGTCTTAACATCCCAATGGAAGTATTCTCATCAGTGGCTGTTTGAGGAACAGTCAATTTGGGCCATTTTGGGTACGTTTAAGACGCAGAACCAACTCGGAATCCAGAACACTAATCTTTGACTATACTTGAAGCATTTGGATTTGAGTGCAGCCGCAGATGAGGGGCTTCTCTCTCTGTCTCCGATAACAATGGAGTTCACTGTATGAACTAATTACCGACGAACGTCCTGGAGCTGGAGTATTTCTTTTCTCTGGATAATTTGTGCTGACATTAGAATAAGCCTTTGGGATGTCAAAATTGAGCTCTTCCTAATTGCTGAGGTCTGATGCGTTCCGCTGACTAGATCATATGATGTCGTTGCATGCCCACCTGTTGCGTACATGTACGTCAAATTTTTCCAGTTGGTTCCTGTTCCGTTGGTGATTTGGACGTATCACATGTTATTATCTTTGATCAGACTTGCAGATTCACGGAAGCCTTTGCTTTTCGCAAAGTTGCGCATAAATGTTCTTCAGAAAACTTGCTTTTTTCATTCCTCTCGGAAATACGTGTAAACTTCGTTCATAAACAGGAAGACAACTCTAGAATTTTTCCATCCCTTATCGGATTCAGCGGAATGCTTTCCGGTTACTTAGCAATCCCTCTAGTCTGCACTCTAGTCATTTCCCCATGGTTGAACGGTTGCTCCGCTCTCTTACTATTTTTGTTTCTTTTCTTCAGGATTTGCTTCGGTAATTCCTTTTCTCATTCATTTCGTATGAATGCGACTAATCACTGATCAGGTCTCCGTTCCTGGATATCGGACTTCTTCATTTCAGATTTTATTTATTTTTCTGATTCTAACGCTTACGAACACTTTTCCTCTCTTCGCATGTCAAACTACTTATCTTTTTGCCTCCCAAATCGAGGTCAACAAACTCAATCTTATGCGAATGTCTTCTGGGTTTTATCCCTTTTATTGTTAGTCAGGTAGTGTAATAAAATAACCCGCTTGATAAGATTAGGGTCTTATACAGAAACAGCATCGCTGGATTGTCTTGTAGTTTTAAACCCCTCGGACTACTAAAAGGTATTCGTAATCATAGTTTACCATAAATTTGCAAAAACTAAGTGTATTATGAGATGTCGTATAGAATCAAAGTTCTTATGGTATTATTACTTCACCTTATATTGCGTCCAAATCTTACTAATCAAACACTTTGCCAGAAATTACTTTTGAGCTTGCCGGCAAATGTCTTGATTTCCATTTGGTTGCCTAACTGAATAACTGCCATTGTTCTTTTTCTCACAGTTTACACGAAAACGCCCGGCACTTAAAAAGCGACTACAAAAGTTGATACTTTACGAAACACCTATTGGAACCATAATAAAGCAATTGTGAGGTACCCGCTTTTCGTAAGCGTGTTAATTATCAGCTACCGCACCAGGCGAAGTTATTTTCTTTGCACTCCGGCAATACTGTGGATCTGTAAACCATTTTTAAACTACAAAAATTAATTGGCTGCACAATGCAGAAACAGTCGTCGGACAGTACGGTTCGTAGCAATAGTGGGACGTTCGGCTCATCCGGGCGTGGTTATGGTTCTACTCACTATATCGACCATTCATTGGATGTTGCCTCCAGTATTTCGAACCTGTTTGGAAACAGTGCATTCAGCGACGTCACACTGGTAGTTCAGGGTGTTCACTTTGTAGCACACAAAGCTGTTCTGGCAGCCCGATCGGAGTATTTTCGTGCGTTACTTTACGGAGGACTTTCTGAAACCTCGAGTTCAGTGATCCATTTGAATGATATTTGCGCAAATGCGTTCAAACATGTATTACAGTATATTTATACGGGACGAATTAATGTGAAGAAACTGCGGGTACGTTAACTCTACCTGATTCCTGTCACTTTTGACCTTCAGTGAATAGCGCTTGCCATCGCGATTGATTTTTGCCTTCTGATTCATTCGCACTTCAGGTAGTATCTGTGTAATTGTATATACGTATATATTATATATATTATATTTATAATGTGTAAATCCTACTTCGACAAATTGTTCCCCTGTCAGGACAAGGTTCGGTCTTGAGCCGATCCAGTGCCATGACGCCATTTTGTATTTCGAACGTGCAAAACGAATTACAAACATACATATATTGCTGCCAGCACTCGCTGGCACAACATCGACGGCATGCAAATTTGGAAATGTGAAATGAAACTGTGGTATATCCTTCGATGCGAGACAGGACCACAGAGTAATATAATCGCCTGAGTTAAAGGCCGCTTTCAGATCCAAGATAGATATTTTGGGTCTACATAAGTTGAACCTATATTATATTCTAAGATTTATCACGAAGTAAACCTCTTGTCAATGCAGCCCTACCGGATCGAAAACCAACGTGTCTCTTCCGCGTATTTTTGATGCGATGCTCACCAAACTAACTCCTCCGTGGTTTCCACACGAGAACCTACCACCTTTCCTGTAAATCGGTTCACTCAACGGAATTTTGCATGCCAGGGTTCCCCATCGACATAGTGCTGGAGGTATTTGGACGAGCGATACGTCACAGCTGCGCACTCCGCAAAAGGCTTTTGAGGACCTCAACCGAAGCGTGTCTAGGAAATCTGACTCAAGGTAGTTGGGCGTTAACCCAGAGTAGTAGCTCATTTATCATTACCGTTCTGTTCGAAGGAAATGACAGCGCGGTCTTCATTATGCTGCTCAACGGCCGATGCAATTTGGAATGCTTCCTATTTTTTATTTTCCTTGACACGCTTGAAGTATGAGTACAGTGGAATGAACATGCCCCATAGCCACTATGGCACACCAAACGGAGAAGGGCCGGCAATATTGACCCTGAAACTTGGAGTGGGATAGGGACACAGGCTCTCATTAGGTCCGGTGTGGTAATGAGCTGGGCGACAAGGAGTTGCCATCTAAATGATTCATGAGGGATGATGGGAAGTACTGCTAAGAATTGACATCCTAAGCAGGAGAACGTGTGGGGTTCACAAACAAAGCCTTTTATTCTAATAAGAACCTGCCCGCAAGACAGCGGGGAGGGACTGAGTGGAACCTCATCTTCTTGCATCAGTTATTTGTGCCTGGTCTGTGGTCACATCGTCAAGATATCCACGTGCCTTGCACAGTTGTCTCCAGGTAATAATCTCCGACTTTAATTCCAGTCGGAGCCACCAACCTGATTATCGTCATAATGAAACGTCCTTAATCCGAGCGAACACTGGCCCCGCAGAAGTCCAGGCCGCATGAGACCGAAACGGTGGATATCTTTGACTTCAGTTTTTGTGTTAGGTGCTCGCAGACCGGTTCTTAGGAGGCCTCACAATGAGACACACAAATACCTGGTACATCAACTTACCGGTAACCTGGGAAATGACCGCGAGCAGTAGTGGATAGGGAAATTCAAAGGAACGGAAAAGGCTACGGCTATCGGCAATGGTCACAACCTTTACAGACTTATTAGGAGTATGGCCCGTGAAAGCCAAGTGTAAGCGAGGTGATTAAATAATCCGATGGCTCAGAGATTCACTCAGGAGTGTCGGATGAAGCGTTAGGCAGAGCACTTTAGGGATTAGTATATTTAACGCATTGCCACGGTGGACCTTCCACTTCTCTGCAGTTGGGACAATACAGGCATACCAGATGCATCCGTGTAGGGGCGATTAGACCACTGGGTTGGATTCACGGGATCCCTCCAAGCGACAGTCGGAGAAAACAGGAGATATAGCGCAATACGACAGTCAATAGCGTTCTTCTGTTTCGAAATCTTTTCTCTTCCATGTGGTTCTGTAACCTATTATTTTGTAATCGATCTTTCACTATTTCTCGTTCTCTTCTTCACTGAATATATGGTGTTGTGAAGTGTAGACTAGAATCAGAGCACGTCAGTGCAATGGTAATGGTTGTGAAAACCG
Source organism: Fasciolopsis buskii (assembly GCA_008360955.1). Lineage (NCBI taxonomy): Eukaryota > Metazoa > Platyhelminthes > Trematoda > Plagiorchiida > Fasciolidae > Fasciolopsis > Fasciolopsis buskii. Next base: position 12,300 of record LUCM01009448.1, read on the forward strand.
ACCTGAACCACACTGGATCCTTTATTTTCCCATCCATTTTTTGAATTTATTTGCAAGCGAATATCGGCCTTCATCTTGGAGGACTCTGGGGCTGTTTTCTCAAACAGCCAATCATTGACTTTCAAGATTTCATGGAATCTTCGGCCGGATCGTACCCATCCGGTGTACCACGCCGTTACACCACGTCGAGTGCAGTGTCTTTTTTATATATAAGTCCTTCGTGGGAGTTATTTTGACGATTTTTGCCATGCGCGGAGCATGCAAACGCTCACTGAGATTGCGTATGCACAACTGTAGTTTCGACAGATGAGATCTTAATATGTGAGTGATAGCTTAGGATGACTTTTCGAATCCATATCCGATAAAGCATTTGTTTATTTGACTCAATGTTCTTGTGTCGTGATTTATTCTCGCATCGTACTCCGTTTCCCACGAGACGGCCCCTGCTCAGTGTGTTTCGCAATGTTTATCACTTCAGTGCATCTAGAAAAATCCAGGAGACTTCAATGTAGACTGAATAAGCAGTATGGATGAACGGAGAATGCACCAGTTAGATCAAAATTAAAATCGATTAAAGTCATTGTATCTTTTGGGTTCCCGATATTTTGACATTTTTGAGCACGAATTCGTGTACAGATACAATAATATGAAAACCGTGACAAAAGAGAGTGCTAGTGAAATGAAGTAGTTGGTAAATCTTTATTTAGTTTGCCTCAGAGTTTTCTTTCAATGTAAACCAGGCTTGGATGCCATTGTTTGTTGTGTTGTATTGTATAGAATTTCGAATGTACAAATATCCGCGTTTCTTTCAATAACCAACAATAGAGAAAAGCAATTTCACTCATCACCCCGTAAAAAATAGGTGATGAGAAGAAATGCTCGTTGGATGAACGATTTGAGAACTTATGGTAGGTTGCTCAGAAATTCGGATAAGGCACGGTCGCAGTCTGTCGGGATGGGTGCGGAATACGGGACTGTGGACTTCCTATAGATATTGATTCTCGAGGGTACGGAGCGAAAAATGGATGATATGAAAGTATGAGAACGGACTTCGTAAGATAAGCGGGGATCTGCGAGTGTTGTGAGCAGACTTTTCGCGCGTGACTAATTGTTGACCACATTTTGATGGGCAATCCGTTCAGTGGTGTGGAAGACACGGCGGGTAACTGACAGTTCCTGGCGGAGAATTTTCAAGTATTCTCTAGGAAAGCTCGCGAATGTTAGAGGAGAACAGTAAAGGATTGGAAAAACACCAGTATACAAAACGGGATAAAGCCCTGTTTCATTTTGCAGGATCGAAGCTTTCTCATTTGAAATGACAGTCACCGGAGATTCTTTACACAGGTGTAGATGTAAGAAGTCCACTTCGGATTTTTATCAAATAAATCCCTAGGTATTTCACAGTGTCGACTTTGATGAGGGCTTCTAAATTGATGAATGTGGGTTTAGATGGGCAAAGTGACACTCAAAGCAGATGTGTAAATATTTAAACCGGCATGTACGGGGAAATAGTAAATGGTAAAACTTTTTAAGTCACCAGTCCCAGATACGGCTTGACAGAGAGCAGTAACAAAAGAAGACACTTAATAAGTCACTGATAGAACTGCACCCTGAATCATTCGAACTGTTAACCAACGGTTTTGACGTTTTACCACGCACTGGTTTGCATTGGGTTCTTTTAGTTTTGTACTCAGGTAACCATGCCTATAGGGACCTGGGGCAATCAAGTATCCTCAGTTTGGAAGTAGGAGAGACTGAGACAATTGGATGTAGATGACTGATCTAAGAAGATATGACACACATATTTCATTGGTGCATCTAAGGACTTACAAATATGATGAATAAGTGGAGGTGACGACGTCTAGAGTGAACTTGTTAGATTTATAATCACATTGAAACGTTAGAATAACTTATAGAACTCAGACGTTTAAGCAGAACACGTGCAGCCAGCTTGAAGCCGGGGGACTTTAAGGCGTGGGGCGAAGGCGTTTGGCTAAACCAGTAGTTTCCAGATCTTAGTGGGGTAGCATGTGACAGATCGCTAGTAGTCAGTAGTAGAAGACAAGCCGAAATTTATGTTAATTAGAGAAATGAAGGCATTAGTCAGAACCAAATCATAGTGCCTTTAGGAGATGAAGATTGACTGCCAGGATCTACTCCTTTGGTGATTTTTGTAATGCAAAGAAGTTTAAACACTTCTCTAGGAAAAAATCAGTGACATCATCCCATCTAAATGTAACTGTGTTATAATTAGACAGGTGGATAAAGCCGTTGTTAATGTTGTCGGTTTCCGCAGCGCACTTCGCAAAAATCGAAAACGTTTCCGGAGGAATTTGTTGTTGTTACCACCGGGATTGAACTACCGAACTTCGTGTCAGTGCGTTTGATTTCTGCCTTTATCAAGGTGGAGGTATATTGTATTTGCGAATTGCCACGGGATTTGTGAAGATGTTGCTTTCATCTCCTCGGGAAGAGATACGGTCATCTGAGGCGCATAGAATTTTGAGGAGACAGCTAGTACCAAGGATATCTATGAAAAGTCTGACATTGTCATTTAGCCAAAGTTAAAAAAACGAGATGCGTGTTAAGGAGACTTTTGAAGGAAAATGTCGTTGTTATGCTTGTATGAGTGGAAGACAGATCAAAGTATATCCTTGGACTTAGTAGAAGCAGACAATGGCCAATTGTTGAAATGTGTACACGTAACTTCAGAGAGGATAATTCACGTTAGTTGGAGGTGACTAAAATGGAGATTCCTCCAGCGGGAGAACGGCAGAATTTTCCTAAATCAAACCTGGTCAGTGGTAGAGTAAAATCAGGACTAGGATCACCCATAATAATGCGTAATTTATCCTCAAGATAATAAAAAAAGAATTAAGAGATTAAGATATTGTTGTAAGCTACCAAGGGCTATTTATAGACTAGTTGTAATTGCACTGCTATGATGAGAAAACCTGAAATGAAACTGAGTTACAAGGTGGTCGTTTCCGTTTAGAGGGTATGTATAAATAACCTCAGACTTGCCAGACCAACAAGGATTTATGCATGCTGCCACATCTCTAGTTTTCTACTTTCTGGGAACTGTCCTGCCTGTATAGTTTGAAGCCATCGATGAGTACGAGTAATTCCCCAACATCCGAGCTTAACCAAAATTCGTGTACATAGATCACACGCATGTTGACATGAGTCAGTGATTGGAATAAAAGGGATAGATCCGACATTTTCACGAAAAGGTAACGTACACTGGTGCTGAACAAAGCCGAGGCGAATATAGCTGGTGGTGCATTTAAGAGCTGCCCGCCAACCAACAGGAGCGCTTCTTCTGGGTGTAATTGATCTTTGGCGTGGCAGCGCTTGAATCAAGTAGAAGCTTTATACAGCAGTAAGTCCAAACAAACGGCGAATAAAGGTCATAACGAAGCTAAATTTCCACAAGATTTTAATTACACAACGTGAAATACAGTTTAATGGGTAGGCCCCATAGTCATTAATGGGGGTACAGAATTGTAGCGCAATCAAAGGGCGCACGTCATCATGGTCACTACGGTCCTTAGTTCATTAGCGGATGAAACTACTCAAATTGACGTGTGTGGTTTTGGGAGACTCTATCTAAAGCCCATGGTTAAAGTATCTGATCTGGTTTTCGAAACGCCGTAGAAGCTCGTGACCGATAATTACAGTTTACACTTTTTTGTGATATTACGTATCAGTAGCCCACATGAAATACATGGCTTACGATAGATGATCAGTAATGTGGAGAAGTCAAGAAGAACAATACGCGCGACGGAACCCGCACAGTTTTTTCCTCTTCTCTTCCGCCTTTTCTCATTCTTCACCATGGTTTCGATAGCTCTTCATCTATAAACAGATTTTTGAAAATACATCTGCATCACTGGCCAACTATTCCCTGATTTTCTCGTAGAACCAGTTACCGAGACGCGGAAATCCGATACTAAGTCATACTTTTGCGTGATTTTATGGGGAAGGTGATTTCTAAATATACCCTCATCACCACCTCGGGCACAGTTCTTGCTCATCCGTGGACACTTGTTACAATAATTGGCTTGAATATCTAGTAAATTCCGTGGTATAATTTATTGGTCAAGGTTTTTGCTCTCCTGTGTTGCACATTTTGTCTATTTTGTAACTCCGTAGACCAAAAGCCACCGACATCTGCACTTCACTGTTGTCCTTAGTTTTGCTGAAGCTTTGTTGACTTCATTTTGCCTAATGTTACGCAGACAATGCTGGATGTTCTGGGATTGGCGCATCAGTACGATCTTCGTGGTTTGGAATCGGCACTGTCCGCTCATCTGACACATTCCCTTCGTCTGTCTAATGTATGGCTAGTCTATAATCTGGCCGTGATGTACAATTTGGAGGAGTTGGTCAACGCATGTCTCAAATTCCTGGACGGTATCGCGCCGGCACCTCTGCAGAGTCCACAATTTTTGCGTTTGTCCCAAGTGAGCTGAGTTGAAGTTCAGGCTTTGTAATACCTTGTTTTTGATATCTCTATGATATCTTCATTACAACCGAGCATTGAAGATCGTTCGGCTAGGTTTTTTTCACATTGACCATAAAGATGAAAGTATGCTCTTCATTTCCACTGGGTAATGCAATCATTGTTCACATCCATAACTATTTACGATGCCTGTTATTCTCAAGACTGATTGGTCGACATTGCTGTAATGGTTCGTGGTATTCATGCCAATGGCATGAATACGAATGACTGAAAACGAGCTTGTTCGCCACGTTGCGTTGTTCTCAATGTGTTCTGTTTGATTTTTCAAACGTTTAATGGCAAATTAAATGAAAGGGTTTACATCTCGTTTCTAGTGGGAATAGTAAAACTAACTTCTGGCCTGCCACCAATCTTTATCTGATTGAGTCCTGTACGGTGCGCAATAATTTTTCACAAATTTTACTATTCTTGATATTCGACCATATTTTCAGTCTAATTAGCGCCATCTCCGAAAATTTGTACACAGTGATATCTTTCAAGGTTGTGTACTACTGCCGTCCGACTTCCGCGTTGAAAATGAAATTATTAGTGACAATTATTTTGTGCTGTATATGCCAGTGTATACACAAACGATTGAGTCACCCGTGCAACGCCCCTATTTATCAAACGATTCGTTATGCACTATTAGTGCCTAACTCACCATTAGAACACTTGTGTGACCGTTCGTTCCCGGTGCACTTCGCATTGAGTTCATTTATTTCGTCGTAAAACTACTTCCGTTGGCTAAACTTCGAGCAAGTGCTGTCGAGGGGTCATGAAGGAAAGGATTAAGACCTATTATGATGGGTCGGTTCGAGAATACAGCTTATGATCAGCGCCGGCGGTGGCCACGCGAATAAGATCTTGGCGTTTGGACTTGAAGACCGCGGGTTCTAATCCCCCCACTATCGGTCAACTTCTCCACTTGGTAGCCCTCTGTTGGCAGCGGCCCCCTTCCTGAAAAATGATGTACATTGTTATTTCATTAATAAAGGAAGTAGAATGTAAGGGATAAAAGACACCAATCAAGCGGGAAGCCACGCCAAAGTAGCATTTATTTAAGGCTCCCGGGTCCAATCGGACCTGTCTAGCAGATGTTGCCCACAACCTATAATACCCTGCAGTCCCCATGAGCGCTACTTTATCGATTCTGTGAAGATAGATTATAATCAAGGACCTGCCTTCCTACTTATCTCTTACTTGAGCATCATAGGCACTCCTGTTTGGATAGGGTAGTGCGTTGTTCTTTCTAAGGAACAAACAAGAAAAATCGGTTATTTGAACCATTGAACCGATGTCTCTGTTAATTAAGGATGATCGGCGAACTCCTATCCCGATGCATATCTCTGAAACCAATGGAAATGAAAGGGTGACAGGAAGGGTGGAGTTCAGTGGAGGTTCAATGCGTGCCTGGGGAAACATCTTGCAGAAAGGTCAAGGTGAGTTGGTACTTCTGAACGACATCGTCAATCATAATGTTCTAATCCGGCATATCTTGCGTCTGTTGAACAGAACTATCAAAGCGTTTTTCTAGAAAATCCATGCGTTTCCATCTTCTGTTTCTTGTATGCAGATTCCATATTCATCCTGATACAGAGGCGCTCTGGCGGTCACTTCAGGTGTTAATTCTAGTTCTGCCATTCAAAATTAGCTTATCTGTTTACTAAACGATGACCGTTTAAAGGTTTTCATTCATGCACAATATTTTGGTCATTTCATATATGGAGGGGTTCTAGTGAATATGACGTGTGTATATATGAAATTGAGTCATTAGAAAGGGACTTTAATCAATTTATAAGGCTTTCAAATCTCGTCTGGTTCTCTGCTCATGAAATTCTTCACTCTCTCTACCAAGTCTCGCAGTCAATGCTGTTTTGGAATTGGGACTTTCTTGTTTTCCCTTTATGCTTTTTCTCAGTTTCTATAATGCCTATGGTTTTATTATTTTTCTTTCTGACTGAATGACCAAAAAACAAGGCAATGAAATGTACGGTGAATGAGTGGTAAACTAAACTAGCAAATAAACATTAAAGTGGGTTTCTCATTGTTGTTACTCTTTTTATAGGCTGCTGTAGAACGTTTGTTGTCACGGGACAGCTTTTGTGCTTCCGAGATCCAAATATTTCGCAGTCTTTGCGCTTGGTTTCGGGCTGTGGAAGAAACAGAAACTCGCCAGCGACCTGCAGCAATCGATTCGGGAGAACCGCCGTCATCATGTCATGTTCCGATTCGTTCTGATGCTCACCTCAGTGCTAACAAAGCCGAGGTCGATCAGGTGAAATCTAACCAGACAGCACGTGAAGCTACGTGTGAATCAGGAAATAACCATAATATGAGTATGTTCATTACTTTGTTGACTGTACTACATAATTCAGCTAGATATTCTCAAAGTACGCCACGGTGATAGATTCGAGAATGAGCATGATTGGTAAAACAGACAAATGATCCTTTCTTCTTCTTTGCCTCTGTATATTTGTGTGGCTTCCAATTCCTGAAGCATCGGTTGATGTAGGAGTTTTGAAATCGAGACAAGCCTATCCTAACTTGACGTGATCCTTGGATCGGCCGATTCAAGGAAATGGACATAGTGTTCATTCAGTATTGATTTTAGCTTGGTATGCTATATTGGAACTAAATAAGTTCTAATGCTTCTTCCTGAAGTTAAATTTCTAGCTTTCCAATTTCACCTGATGATTCCCTACCGCAGTGTCATCTTTTCTGAACTCTTGAAATTGTATGGTCATCCGCACACAGCACAATCACATGAGATACCATTCACAATAACACATTGATCTCTAAAACAGAGGTTGAATGTTATGCTGCCGAGTTTGGTTGGTCTATGCACACACTGAAGCACAAGACACAAGTACTCGCAGTGCACGATATCCCAGGAGCACAGCCTGTAGTCTAGTGGGACACGAACACACACACAGAGGTTGGAGACAAAAAGTTCGGGCTCAAGACTCAAGGCCCGTAGTCGCTCCCTTGAATGAGCAGCCACACGGAACAATAAGTGGCGCGAAATACGAACAGCTAGCCCAGCCCGCTAGTGGAAGAGAGGAGACGAACACAGAGTACTGCCGCGCGTTTATTGGTGACCCACCAACACAAGTCAGAATTTAAGTGAGCTCTATCGTTTATATAGTTTTGTTGGGTGGCCTTGATCGATGTGTGGACTAGCCAATCACAGAACGGGCTTTTATGAATCTTTTCGCGGACATATAAAAATATTCGACCGCGCAATATTTAAAATAACGTCAATTTCGAAATATTGAGAAAAGGATAGATTTGTTTGGAAAATTGGCAACAGAAATGAAATCTGCTGCTCGAAAAACCTTGGAATGGTCGTCGACCATAACATTGAATTAACTGGATCGTATAGTGTGCTGCAAAGATATTTGCCGATGCAGGCGTCAACGCGCCCCACAGATCACAAGGGATGTGTAAACCACGGATGCGTGGTTGAACACAGAACTTGTGGTCTGGCGGGGTACCAACGTAAATATAATCTTGGCACACTGTAGTGTAAATATGAATCCTCCACACTAATAGCCGCACAATATAATTGAGTACGGACTGGGTGACGTTTTAACCGGGTAGTTGCAGAAATCGATCCATGAAATTCGAGTGGCTAGTCTGCGTCCTAGAGAGAAAGAAGGAGAGACAAACAAGCAGACAGACAGACAGACAGACAAACAGACAGACAGACAGACAGACAGATGAACACAAAACCGATCGGCACATTTAGTGGTAGCAAATCAAATACAGGTCAATTTATTTCCTCCACGTATGCGGTCTTTCCCGTAGTGTTGTACTCAGAGCATGTACTCTCAGAGTGTATACCAATTTGTTTACACAAATCCCGCCCGCCATTTGCACAGCCGTATTACTGTTAACGGCAGAAACACGGTAATGTCAGTTTTACCACTGACAGTGTTATCGGTGGTTCAAATCTAGGTAGAATTCAACAGATTTGTGCTTATCTAGCTCGAGCTCAATTCAACTCTTCGGAACACACGCACCACTAAGATAACACAGTGAAAGTAGTCTCTACGGTCGGCGCGTCAAAAAAACGATGGTAGACAGCTCCGCTGTCTACACTGTCACGCCCAAACCTGTTGAGGCCTTACGTGTTTCCTCAATCCACGTATCAGTGTTTGGGTTGCCGATTTTCTCAAATCAAACATGAATCCTACAAAATGAGTAATCGTTCTTGTTCACCTGCACCCACTCAAAGGACGCAAATATCTGTTGCTGCTCTCTTGCATATTCTATTTTTGAATCGAAATGCTGCTTCTCTACACCGTTTTCTCCAGTCTTTTTTCCCAATTGCCTTTTTTCGGCAAAAACAAATTCCTCTGTCATACACTAGCCCCACGTTCTACTTCCCATCTACTTCATCTCCGCTTCCTCTCTAAGGCTGATTTTTTTGCCTGTATCCACCAATCTGCTGCCTTCTCTTGACTTTCACACCTTGGCTTTCTTAACCAAGACTTCCAATTCATGTGGTTGAAAATTCGGTTCTCTTCCTTTAGTCATTATTTTTGTACCGTTTACCACTCCTTTAATGGCAACGACCCTCTGAATTTCGATTTATTATCCTCTAACATTGAGATGTTAATTTCAACAAATCTCAACAGCCGGACTACCGTTGTTGATGATTTCAAGGTCCATAACAAAGATTGTCAATTGTGCTCATCGGACACTTCGACCGTGAGAGGTAAAGCCAAGATTTTTGCTGTAGTCAGCAATCTTTGTCAACTGGTTGACCTCCTTGTGTACATCCCTGATCGTCTTGGGGACCGCGCGCACACTCTCGATCTTCCTTCATTTTCCAATTTCACTTCTCTGCCTCCTTTGGACTCATCAAACCATTGTCTCATGTTATCTCCACTCTTTTTTCTCCCCCGTCGCAATGCACCTTTGGCGCTACGACTCTACCGATTGGGATGATTTTCTTGACTCTGGCTTGTTATCCTCAGAACGCCTGTTGCTTCTCATCTTATGTTTCTTTGTTCCTAATTCCACTGGGACTGTTCTTCAAGTCATGCATTTTTATATTTGACACTTCTCCAATGCTGTTTGTTTGAAAAGCTGCGTACCGTCGGTGGCGGCGCTCACCCAGCCAGGTATCACGAAATCATTTTGTGAAAGCTAAAAATAAATGCCTGCTCGTCATACAGAAAGCTCAATATCGCTTCGTACGCCACAAAGCTGATCAGCGAGTCTCATCTGGCACCGGTAACCGACCGTTTTGTTTCTTTGCAAAGGTATTATCCCTTTACTTCTTACCTCCCAGCTTTTCTCTCATTGGCAATATCCCGTCTGTGGTGCACGACCCACTTGATAAGCCCGAAGTTCTTGCCTCCCGGCCTACCTCAAACTCCATCCTCTCTTCTCGACCTTCTTCTCATGTTCTGTCATATTTTTCTCTCTTCCCTAATTACCAGAGTGAAGCGCCGAGTTCTTTTCAATCTGAATGCTTCCAAACATCCCTATATGAACAGTATTCCACCCATCCTCCTAAAATGTGTGTGTGTGTTGCTCCGCATATTACGCCGTCTTTTTTCTTCTTTCGGCCCAAGTAATTTCCCTAATCCAAGGAAGAACGCAGTTATTCTTCCTATCCCGAAACTTGATGATCCTTCTAACCCTAACAGCTGTCGTCCCGTCATCCCTACTTCCGTATTTCCGAAAGTTTTTAAAACCGTTACCTCCGATGGAATATATCATTTCCCTGAACGTGACCACCAATATGAATTTCGTTTGGGTCGCTCTACGAGAAATCTAGCTATCATCTCATTCCTAGTCGGCTGCAACGGATGACCGCGGAGAAACTCACTTTTTCTGGCTAGATACTTCTAGGGTCTTCGATCGAGTTTAGCTTGACGTTATACTGTCGAAATCGTCTTCTTTCGGATTCCATTCGGCTTTCGTATCTTGGACATGTTTCCGCAACCAGCGAATCATCTCTGTCCGAGTCGTTGGAGTTTTGTCCAAGTCCTGAATGATGGTGTTCCTCAAGGTTCCACGCTTGCACCCAACCTTTTTCTTCGACTTATTAATGACCGTTCTACACCAACCTCCAATCCTCACTGCTTTGCCATTGGTGTCACCCTCCATTGCTGTCTATCCTACTTTACTACTCGCCGAGTCACTACAATCATCGATCATGATTGTACTGTTCTTGAAGCATCACTTCCTTCCGATCTCGGACAAATCTGTTTGGGGTTCTGCCAACCTTATCTGCTTCAACCGTTTCGAGACTTTCTGTTTCATTCAAATATCTCCCTATTTCGCCCCAGCTAGATTTTGACTCATCTTCATTCCATAGAATTACTTTCATTACTAGGCTTGTCCATACATTCTTCTCCTTGTCGGTCAAAACTTGAATTTCGTGCTGCGTGCAAAGTTGGTTTTCTTCTTCGGGCCAGATGTTCTTTTACACGTGCCCACCTTTTATACAAAGCTTAAGTCCGCCCGACACTTGGATAATGCAATCATGTATGGGGTGCAGCTTCGTGTGCCGCTCTTTCTCTTCTCGATCGTGTTCAGCAAGAGGCCATTAGGTTGATCAGTGATCGTCGTCTGACCTAAAATTTGTAGTCACTGGCTCATCGTTGAGCAGCGGTTTCACTTTCTCTTTTCTGTCGCTATTTATTTTGGTTTCTGTTTTCCAGAACTCGCTTCGGCGGTTCCCCTTCCCAGGACTTTTTCTCGTTCTTTTCGTATCCAGGCGTCCAGTCATCCTTAGTAAGTTTTTGTCCCTAGTTTTCATTGATTCCCCCGACTGCGGGGCTTTGGAATGCTGTTCCCGTTTCCGTTTTTCCGATAACCTAAAATCTTTGTTTTTAAAAGCGGAGTCAACAAGCTGAATCCTACTTCAACGTTCCTCACACGCATTCTCCTTCACAGTACATTTCTTGATTATGTTTCCCCCTTTCGCTATGGAGCACTTCGTGAAATAAAAAACAAACCTAAAGCTGTACTGAGGAAGAATACTGTGGCTTCAGTGCAACTCCGGTGCGACCAAAAACCAACAGACCTATTCGATTTAAATCGGGATGTGTGCATATGTTAACTAGGCTGCGGCGGGGGTTAGTGAACTAAGATCAACAGTTCAACGAAACACACACACGCACACACATACAAAGGCAATCCGTTTTGCTTTCAAATGTCCCTGCAAACTGACTAGCACAAACGAGATGAAATTATTCACCAACCCTCAGATCAACATTAACAAACCATGGAAACGCTGTACGGCTGCTTCATCCTTGTTAGCAGTGCATATCCACCTCGTCCGAATTGGGAGGCGAGCCCAGGAAGAACGAACGCCTTATCCATGGCGCTGCCGGAAGGCTCTCAACGATTTGTTGAACTTCACCACATGATGCTGCACCTATCACATGCCAAGAAGCCAAGCTTTGTAGGTGGTGTCCAAAACTTTCATCTTACTTAGGCTACCCGCAGAGAAGTCATCTATCAGTAGGGGTCGATTGCTGTGCTCCAGTGGCCCGTGCCTCTGCAAATCACTGACCGATATGTGCAACATCATGTAGGGAACTTGAACAAAATCGTTCAGAGCCTGTTCGGCTAAGGCGTTCGATTCAGAATCGTTCGTCCCGGGTTAGCATCTCAGTTCGGACGCGGCGGATATGCATTGCTGATGATTCCTAACAAGGATGAAATAGCTGTACAGTGCTTCCATGGCTCCTTAATGGAGGGTTGTGCGATGATATCACATGGTGAATTGTCATGACAACATGTAATTTACTGCCAACACATAAACGAGACGAACGTAACTCTGAAGTTTGAGCTATTGGCGGTGCGCAATCGAATCACTGGTCAGTATACGCTTGAGGTATCACGTGGTGGCAAACTGGGCTGAAGCGTCAATGAACAAATTGTATTGTATTGTAGATCCTCGGACCAAGTTTCGGTCTGGCGTCGTCGTTCCACCAGGTGGTCAATGCACAGAGTTCGCATGGGTCGTAGTTGAGCCAGGCAGATGTATCAGCCTCGGAACCGGCCTAGACTGCGAACCAAAATTGACCAGAGTGGTCTCTATGTGCTTGTTTGAAGTGAAGCGGTCCCCCGTAAACAGAGGCAGTTAACCGAACAAGATGATTGGTTCGGAAGTTGATCCGATGCGTGAATCGTTCGGTGCTTTGCTTGTATCGGCTAGAAAGCTATCTCATTCAGTGAATATCGATTCGAGGTCATTTTCTTAGGTCGCATATCCACCATCGCCATCGGGGTTTGAACCCGGGATGATACTTGGACAAACTTGGCCCAGCAATTTGGTTAACCCGGAGGGTCCAGTTTCAAACGCTGGCTGCGATAAAGAATATACACCACTGATGAGCTCTAATGAGAGCGAAACTCGAGTCTGATGCTTCTTGAGTGTAGGGTTGACCGGAGGACCTGAGGTTTGTATCTTGAGATTAAAGTCCAAAGAACAGTCAGTCAAAGCAAAAATGCGAATTGATCTAAATGGATTTCAGGAAATAATTCACCATGTGATATCATTGCTCAACTCACCATAAAGAAACCATGGAAGCACTGTACAGCTAGCTGTTTCATCCTTGCTAGGAATCATCAGCAGTGCATGTGGACCGCGCCCGAACTGGGACGCGAACCCGAACAAGGACGGACGAACGATTCTGAGTCGAACGCCTTAACCATTACGCTACCGGGCAGGCTCTGAACGGTTTGTTCAACTTCACCACGTGATCATGTTGCACCTATCCGTCACTGATTTGCACGGTTACTGTCCATTAGCTCACAGCGATCGACCCCTAATGATAGATGACTTCTCTGCAGGTAGCCTAAGTACGACGAAGGCTTTGGATATGACCTACAGAGCTTGATTGTTTGATACATTTTAGTAGTAGTATGGATTTCTTAGTACCATGGTGACCCCATTTTTGGTCGCTGTTGCCGGGCCAAGTTACGCCCCTGGTTATAAGCACAAAACTGCATCAACAAATCGAAATCTGGTTAAACGTTGTAAACGTCCTAACAGGATCAAGAACCGCTATGATATTTTGAGAAAGCTGTGGACCTCAAATGATTTGGTTGCGCTTATCTGAAGTATAAATATCTTCTCACACCAGTGGATATCTGAATTCTCCTGGGCACGAATATTTATACTATTTCACTGCTAAATTACGGTCGTTAGGAAAGTTTTAAAATATGATTTATATTTTATTTATTGTTCGCATTATAAGCAACTATTTATTGGCACTACACGTCAATGATTCTGACGTGGTTGTTTGTTTTGCTTATTAGTAAATACAGCTGATAATGCGACGAAGTTTCCATTCCTTAATTGGTTGATTTGATGATTCGATGAGCATTTGTTAAGATATTCAGCTTCATGTCCTCATATACTGGAAAATGGGCTGGAATGAGTTGAAATGCGTAGTGGTAAAGTCAAATTTAGTAAATGACATTTCTGGAGCACATCAGAAATATGAACATTAGCTATACTTGCCTTGTGGCGGTTTGGGGTGTGACGACACCGTCTTCAGAAAGATTGGTAATTGGTGAAATAACAATTGGCACAATGCGCGTATCAGCAGTTAGGAGATATAGATTGTAAATAAGAATAACACCCATATTCGCCAGATTGATAAGGGAATCGCCAGTTTTCTGAGGAGCTTTAATGTGGATCCTCTTAAGGGTTCACGTGGTCGTTCAATCAACTTCTCTAGTTGCCACCCGTAGGTTGCCGTTCCTACTTCAGCTTATACGCAAATGACATCTGCTTGTCATAGCGCGATACTTCAAGCGCCTGCCGACCATCGGTTTCGTTGCGCCCCGACTACAGCCCATACCTTATCGTTATGTTCATTTCATTTGCACCATTCAGTTTGCAGGGGTGTTTGAAAGCAAAATATACTACTTTGGTGTGTGTGTGTGTATTTGGTTGGACTGTTGATCTCAGTTCACTAACTCCCTCCGCAGCCCAGCTAACATATGCACACATATCCCGATTTAAATCGAATGGGTCACTCTGTGGGCCCGTTGGTTTTTGATCGCACTGGAGCTGCACTGAAGTCCCAGTGTTCTTCCCGCAGTACAGACACGGGTTTGCGTGTTTGTGACGTGATGTCTTAGTTATTTATATGTTCGTAGCAGTTGGATTGAATCCGAACTAGATTAACCCAAGCTTATTAAATTCCACCGAAATGTTCGCTACCGACGACACTGTCAGCAGCTGAAATGAAATTTCCGATTTTTACCCGAAAGTTTTACTTGTGAGTCCCGTGATAGTGCGCCCGGAAACCGTGATCAAACTTTCCAGTAAGCCCTGTGCAAATGTCTTTTTTTCCTCCTCTCGTACCGTTTTTCTTTTTCCCCGTGATTCCGATAGAAAATGCTTTGAAGATAGTCGTTTTATATATATATATATATATATATAATTCATGTGCGAAGGTTTGTCCCCTGGTGACCAAATCGTTTTTCTCATGCTGCCATTTTCTTTGAAATGCGATTCTAGGACGTGGTTTGCATTGATATATCCCGGCTCAAATATGTGACACCATTTGTAACTTCACGCATCACACTATTGGATCATATTTTAGGTTTGGGTCGCACTCCGCTAAAAAACACAGATGAAACGGCCCAGTCAAAACCCCTAAACAACCCGGATACCGAATTTTCATGGTTGGCTAATCGAATTGAAGCGCGTCAACAACAAATGATACGGCGTTGTGTCCGATTTGAATTGATGTCCCTGACTGATCTGTTAACAGAGGTTCGTGCATCGAAATTGGTCAGCCCAGATGACCTTCTCGATGCAATCAGTCGTCAAGCCAAGCTTCCGGATTCGTTGCCCCATCGCGGTTGGATGTGTAAGTAATAATCATTGATGATCAGTTTATATCTGTGTGGGCAATTTTATATTTCGCTTTGTCTCTAGAAAGAATAACATCTCCATGTTGTGACGTTTCATTGCACGAGTTTAGTCGAGAAGAATGGAGTGCACCATGACTAAACTATTTTGGTGACTGCTGATTGCTGACATTTCAGTCATGGGTCACATAATAGTGTGAGAGGGCAGTTAGAAACAAAAAGGTAACTTATAAATGCACTCAACTTTTTCAGTATTTCGTAGTCCGTCTCTCTCTAACGACCCTGTATTCTCCTTGTTTCAGTACCGGGCGTCAACCTGGCTTCACCGCGTTTTGCTTGTTCGCTCATCTCGGGCGAGGAAGGTGGCTATCCGTACTTCTTTGTTGATGATATGGATGGCGAGAATGGTTCGAGAAATCTTGGTGAAATCCAGTTCAGTCCTAGCGCTTTGGATCTAACTACCGCTTTGGCCAATGGAACTGTGAATCCCAGCTCCGCAGAGGCTCGGAACGAGCCGCTTGAATTGGATGATGATGATGACGACGAAGACGATAATAACGAGGATGATGAGGATGTTGATAATGATGAGGATGAGGACGATGATGACGGGGAGGACCACAGTGAATCAAGGTCAAGAGGGACTAATCAGTCCGTGTCATCAGCACATCAACAACGTCAGGATGTAGCGGCTGAGTCGGAGGCGCATGCCGCCAGTGTGGTTGAACTTGGGATAAATCACACTGATTCCTCGACACACCCCCATTCTCGTGTAGGTAAGCTACTGTTCACATCACAATTTTTGCAGTTTCTTAGTTCATTATCTTTTTATTTTATGGGTGCATATCTGTACGACAGTGCTGTCATGCTGATTGCCTAAACCGGTGGAAAATCCAAATAACGTATTCCGCATTTAATTGAACTATTACCATTCAAATCGAAATTTTGCGCTGGTCTAGGTATAACTGTAGCGAGAACTCCGCTTCTGCGTACTCGGTTTATATATATAAATGCATATATATATATGTATATATATATATATGTATATATTACCGATTGTGATGCACTTGACATTTCCTTTGTTAGCATTCTCAGGGCTCAGCTGTTTGCGAGACACAAAAGGCAGTATCAGCAAATATCATGAATCTATCTACGGGTTTCCCATACCACATTTGTTTGTGGACAGTAATGAGGCCACTTAAAAATGGGCGACCTTGGTTGTCTAGGTAGATGCGTTTGAACATGAAAAACAATCTAATGGAGCACGAAAATTTCATAAACGGTTTTGGAGGGGTCTTAGGATTTATTCTAGTTTGTACTCATTAATGACAACAAACTCCCTTATCTAACGGAAATACCTACTCTGTCATTCTACCACGACTACGTCAGTATTTCTAAGTTAACTTCAGTTATTTGTTTTGCGTCTTCTGGGTTCTAATAATAATGGTTGGTGAAGAACAACAAGTTTTCTTTTGGGAAGGATCCTGATTTATATCGAAGGTGTGTCAGCGTCATTTAAGCGCCCTGCTTTAGTCGCTTTTATTGTTTTCGTGACAGTGAAGCAGTTAGCGAGAAACTATAAAATCTTTCGGTACAACAATGTAGACGACGATGAACTGAGTTAAAAAACCTCGGTCAATTTAAAATTTTATGAAATAATTCACCATGTGATGTCCTCGCTCAACGCACCATTAAGAAGCCATGAAAGCACTGCACAGCTTTTTCTTACTTGTTAGGCTACCTGCAGAGAAGTGATCTATCAGTAGCGGTCGATTGCTGTGCGCTAGCGGCCCGTGACCATGCAAGTCAGTGGCGGATAGGTGCAACATCATGTGGTGAAGTTCAACAAACTATTCACAGTCTGCCCGGTGGCATGATGGCTAGGGCGTTCGACTCAAAGTCTTTCGTCCTGGGTTCGAGTCCCAGTTTGGGCGCGGTGGATATGCACCACTGATGATTCCTAAAAGGGATGAAACAGCTGTACAGTGCATCCATGGTTTCTTAATGGTGGGTCGAGTGATGATATCGCGTGTGAATTTGATGAAAAAATTCAATCTTTTACTACTAACAAAAATTTTATCTTTTTTGAATTACTTCTGTTTAAGCTTTTCCATCCTCTTAAATTTTATAAAACATCACAGCAAATGAAAAATCTACACCGTGAGGATGTCCTTCCAACGAGCTACACAAGATGGCTTATCTTAAGCCGAAAATCAAACCATGTCTGGAAGGTCAATGAGTAGAGTCCTGACGAAGTAGCCTCCTGTTCCTCCAAGTTGGGGGTTGATATGAGTTAGCAGCTCAGTCGGAAAAACGGGTGGAAGAATAATTGATCCAAGTAGATGGGCTTCCACTCAGCTATTCCCCGCTGCTTTGCGGTTAGGTTCTTGTTAGAACCAAAGGCTTTCGTCGAGAACCCTAATCGTTCTTCTGTTTAGCGGCTGGACTCCCTAGCAGTACCCGTCCATTAATTCCCATGAGTTACAAGCCTACAAATAATTCCATACTGCATCGGTCGTCGCGCAGGATAATCAGGACCGCGCTGCCCATTGCATCGAGCGCAGGTGGGGTGGGTAGTGATAAGTATGCTACTGCTCAGAGTTCCCTCTCTTTTATTCAACCTGTCTCTTCTGTCTCCAACCCAGTCTCTGCTCCTTCTGCCTACCCATAGTATCTCCATTGATAACACGCCCGATACTCGCAACGGTTTATTGTCAAGTAGTGTAGTAGGTGGTTTTCAGACTGTTAGCTCACATTTTCTCAAGCCTCGTCAGCTTCTGCATCTGGGTTCTTTCAATGTGCGCACTCTAATGCAGGCTGGCTAACAGGCGTGTTTGGCCAGCTCTGACAGTGGACTCACTTTCGATTGATGTATGCTGCGTGAGTGAAACACGAATTCAGGATTCGAGTAGAGTAATTCAACTAACTGCGCCAAACGTCTCGTCAAGATATTTTGTTCGCACTTCAGGAGACGAAGCAGCT
>LUCM01009448.1:57579-80959 GCA_008360955.1 Fasciolopsis buskii
GCACATGTCGAGAATAGGCCTCATAGGTACTCCATTTTTGTGTAATTTGGGTAGGCCGTACAATCTCGGAATAGTAGTTCCCGTAGGCCGAATTTGTTCGAATGTCGTCGAATCTATGATATCTCTTTGTCTTAGTCGTCTCAAGATACTAGACAACGATTTTTCTATCTGATGCGTCTTATCATTCTCCCTCGCCATTTTTGCAAATTTAGATTTGTCATTCAGAATGGCTTCCATTTTTGTTACATAGTCAGACCTGTTCAGGAGAACTATGCCTGCACCCTTATCTGGTCTTGATAACATGATGTCGGCATTTTTCTGCAGTTCTCTTAACCGTCTCTTATGTTCTGGCTTTAATAACCCACTCGTTGTATGTCTAGCGCCATGATATTGGTAGCAAGTGTTCAGCAAAGTTGATTTAAATGCTTGCATTTCCATTTGTGATGACGGAGATAAACTCGACACTTGAGAGAAAAGATTCTCGAATCCAACTTCTAAGTCCATTTGTGCACTCTGGCTGTTTGGGCAACAAAATTTGGGCCCCAGGGATAAAACTTCCAACAACGTCTTATCTAACTTGAAGTTTGACAAATTGTGAACAAATCGATCAGGGTTCTGCAGAAACTCACTGGATGGTTTTGATCCTTCCAATCGTCTCATCAACACTTGGCGCTTCTGGTTCACCTGTTTATGTACAATGGATTGAACGTATTCCTCGAAAGATTGTTTTTCTTCCTCACTCAATTGTTCGAGCACATAAGTTGATGTCACAAATGATCGTTCTAATTCCGCGGTGTGATTGCACATGGTATCACGTTCATTAAGAGCTTGTCTTTGAAGTGAAGTTTTGGTAATGTATATCCGGTTTCTTCTTAACAGAGTATGATATTGCTTTGGAAAATTAGATTCAGTTATACAGTCGTCCAAGAACTGAATATGAGCCCACCCCCCGTCCCAATACAAACCCCAGACAACAAAACAATTAACACCACAAATCCCTTCCCCACCCATATTTGTAAATGACTAATCCAATCCTTCCTATAGTGAAAATATTTTGTCAAGATTTTTGATTCTTTTGTCAGGAGCGTGGGCTGACGCGTTGGGTTGAACACTAGAGCGCAGTTTAGTTGGCCTGCGGCGACACTGGGCCTTTCATATGCCTGCAGGTGGATACCAGCCCTCCATCCGAGATGGAATTGATGAAGGAGATAGGTTTTCTTAAAAGGTATAAGGCAGCTTGACCAGAGGGACTGTCGCAGTTCTCGTTCGAGGGTGGTGTCAGGGTGTTACCATCGGAGTGGACAAGACTCGTAAGACCATTCTGGATAGGTGAAGAGATCCCTGTCGACTGGTATGAATGGATTTACGAGAAAGGTGATATATCCCTGTGTTAACAGAGGAATTGGTTTTATGTTTTGCAGCTTTTTGATCCCAGGGGTTCGTAATTGTTTTCTTTTCGCAGTTCTTGAAGGCCTTGTTTGATTTTTCTGTAATTGTCTGTACACCTGGAACCCAGCTTGACACCACTGGCATAAATTCAGCGAGTCGCATTAAACTTTGCTTATTTCATCAAGAGATCTGGTCCATGAAATAACCAACTCACGGCTCCAATCTGAACATGATGGACTATATCGAAAATCTGTTCTCTTCGGTTTACAGGAACGGAAGAAACAGATTTATTTTCTGTCTGGACTGATGATGAAACTACTCAAACCCCACCACGAATATGCTCCAGTTCAGTACAGCTGTTCTAGATGACAAAGTAGACTGTAGTTATTTTACGGACGCTCCATCCATTATCTGTCAGCAGTGGGACACGATGACTTTGCACCACAAATGCACACTGCCGTGGACATCAGAAATAGGTTCTTTCAATTCTAATTTCACTTGCCTCGATATTGCGACTTATTGACAGTGGTTAAATCCGAAGGCAAATCTGCACTGTGATAGATGAAACGCATTAATTATTGAAGAGAAATTTTGAGAACTGACTTCTTGTTCAAAGTCAAATGTCATGGTCCCGTTAGTTTTCTCTAGCACTGCATGTGCCGGTAACTTCTTGGACACATTACTGATCACCGCATTAATTTGCTTCCTAACTCTTCTGTGTCCTCTTGGCTTTTCAAAAGCGAATTTCCGTAAATGCATTCGCAGTTCCATAAGAAATTGGGTAAAAGGGTCAGTTTATTGTAACACGGATGTGTACAATAGCAGGGCGTCAAAACAGTGCGAAGTCACGGTATTTTTTAGGTTATAGACGAGACAGCGTGTAAATGTTTGACGGCAATAAGGATTAAAATCAAAGCGAAAGAACAAGGCATGGGAAGAGGACGAAAGTATATTTGCAATGATTCAAATTAGCACGTTTCATATGATTCTAACCAAGTTCGAAATCGCATGCCCAATAAATGACCTGTTGTGCATCTGCTTTCGGAACACAGCCTTGGTAGGAGGATTAACTTGGTTAATTCTAGCAAATGGTCTTATCCGAATTCAAACCAACTCGTGTTATCAGAACAAAGTAGATCTTACGTGGTCGCGACCACGTTAGTACGGAACTCATTGTTCAAATCATCTTTCAGGAATGGCTTGTTCTGTTTAGTTTTCGTGCACACCGATTTGGTGAAGTGATGGCTGCCGTAGGATTAGCCGAAGATTTACTCACAATTTTGGTGACTCTGACCGAAATCTCCTTTCCAGAGAAGCGATATAAGCTTCAATCACGTCCTTGATATCCAGACGGGTTTCGCCTTACCTTCACATAACTGACCATCTTCAAACGAATGTCGTTCTATAAGGAATAAAC
This sequence comes from Fasciolopsis buskii, assembly GCA_008360955.1. Lineage (NCBI taxonomy): Eukaryota > Metazoa > Platyhelminthes > Trematoda > Plagiorchiida > Fasciolidae > Fasciolopsis > Fasciolopsis buskii. The sequence goes on from LUCM01009448.1 coordinate 60,386, forward strand.
TTTTGCCATCAATTGTACAACAGTTCCAGACGGAATGCCGTTGTGCAGATGCCACTGAAATGCCTAAACTTAGGTCAACCAATCCACTAAACTGATGGATCATACATACTAATTTCCTCTATTGTGTCGTAGACAATAACAAAACATTGCGACTTGCTTTCAGAGTACCTGAGCATCACCAAATGCTCACTTCCCTTCCAAAAAGAGCTATTCATTCACACGTTAAAGAAGAAAAACGGTTTGATAAACATTGTTTTTAATTTTTCACTGGAACTCCCTCTGGTTCGCCAATTCCGTTCAATATAAATTCTTTGCTAGGAGTTGGCGTAGTTCACAGATTTGAAATCAAACATTTTAGTTTACCCCAAAGTTTGTCAATTCCGTAGTCAGGTGGAACAGTTGTGGGTTTTGCGTGAATAGGAGATCCCTAGGAAATAAATAAGGAAGTGGAGAGAAATGGGAATTTTATCGTAATGTGTAAACATATGTTCACATAGGAATTAAATTGCACGGTGTCAGCTGTTTAAGTGTGTGTGCGGGTTTTCCTGCCACTTGAGCCCTTACTCTAGTATTTCTCATGCATATCTGTCCCAAGTTATTGGAGTTCTGCGCATGGGGTTAAACATTTGTGTGAATGAAATTGCCGACTTTTGTATCCAGATAAGAAGTGATGCTCTCTAGGCAAACCGATTGTGCTTACATGCATCAAAATCCCGCAGACTGGCCAGCCAATAAACAGTTCGAAAGCAAGTGCATGACAAAATCGCGAAGGTTGGAACGTACGAACGTATATATATATATATATATATATATATATATATATATATATATCCGAAAGTACGGTGATAATGTTTTCTAAAAGGTTCATATCAGTGCTTACAACTACTAAACTTGAATTCATTCGATTCCTTGGGCACGCAGGCTACTGACCCGAATTGTCCAAAAGACTTATGGACTGGTCTGCCGGCCACTTACTTCGCACGGATTTCGAAAACACTATATCGATCTGCTTCCCCGTAGCTCAAATATTTTGATCCAATGCCCAGGGTGGTCACCCTAATGCAGCCGGTGTTTTATCTGTGATACTGGGTTGTACAAAACAAGGGAACCATGGGTTCGATGGACAGTTGATGACTTGGAGGAGTCTAGATGTGTGATGTGAATCCTAAACAAATGCCTCGCTTTCTTCTCTCATTTCCTCTTCCTTTTCACCGTGCCCCGATGACACCAGATCTGTACAGATTTGTAAAAATATACAGTTAGTTCCTTCCAGTAACGTCTATTTGACATTAGAACCCAAAGGATTCTTAATTTAAAAAACGTTTACGAAAATGATTTGTGGTGTAAGGAGGCGAATGGTCGCGGTGCTTGCTTATACTACCTATGGTCTTCAACAAATCGGTGGGTTTCAATACTTTTCTTCTAAGAGTAGCATTCCGAGAACCTTTTTTACTCGAGGCTGATATTTCAGTTGGTTTCGCGTGTATCCTACCCTTGCTGATCGCATTTCTGAACGTTTAAGGGAGTCATCTAACTTCTCCGTTGTGTACCCAACAACTGAGGAATAACCGAATATTGTCTTTTCAAGGCCACAACGCACATCAATCTGGTAAAGAGCAGTTGAACCTTCTGTATATGTGGCCAAATTTTACCCAGTATATCACCCTAAGAAATCGAACCCCTCTATATGGTCAATCATCTAATCAATTTGTCGTTAGTCATCGTGAACTTGAGGGAAAGGGATCCACCGGATTATGACCCGCCTAATCGTTTTCGGTAGTGCTGCCCGTGTTTTCCGACTTTCAATAAAGACTTGGTTTTTTTCATTGGGTTGTGTTTCTTTCATTGGATTCGATCACCCTCTTATACACCGAAAGCGGATGATCTACTCTCCTCTATTTTTCGAGGACACTGTGGAGTGTCTGCCATCAGGGGGCTATCAAGCAGTCACCATTGTGACTTTTCGACGTGAACTTCAAGGAGCTGGAGTTTCCTCACCAACGGCAACTCTCATTCTCGGCAGTCTTTCACTGCTTGTGCCCCCCTTCCAAAAGCTGTGCATAATGTCTCATAAAAGAGTTGACAGACGAAAGATATATCCGGCGTTCATGCGTTTCCTAATTTGTATGTATCACTGGCAACGTGTACCGGTCTCGTGGATGCTTCGCGGATTTCCAATAGCGGTTGACTGCAGAAAGGCGTCCTTATTTTGTTAGATTTATTGTGATATTCGTACGAATTACGTTTGTTGGCATTACCTCGGTGCAGGTTCTGGTTTTGAGGAGGCTTTGCTACCATATAGGGTAGATGATGATACTCATGCTATGCTCAAGTGTTTACTTCTGTTCGCCCCTTTATTGCGTCGCATCGCTAAGAGAACTGTGACCATTCGAATCCGTGATCGTTTGCTTCATTGATAATCGAACGGTTGCGAAGAGCAAACCCACAACATTAGGTACTTACACCGCAATATTTTTTTTCAGTTTCGGATTGACCACTGTCTTGATTTCTGATCATGTGATCGGCATCAGTTGCTGAAATTTTCGTTGATTCACACTCACCACTTTTTACCTACACGAGGTACAGCACTGGGGATGTAAACAAAATGTCCAAAATAAATTGCTCCAATAAACTCACTTCAATGCGAGCTCCATCGGAGCTGTTGCAATGTAATTCGATAGTGGTCTCGCTGTAAAATCTGATCAGCTTTGTGACAGCGTCTGAATTCCACTGGATCTCCTCAAATTTCTGTTCCAGTGTACTCGCCTCCGATGTGATGGATTGTTGTCTGAAGTGAAAGAACAGAGGAATGTATGTTTCGACCGCACTATAGTTGGCACCGTTATCACCTAGGATTTGAATTCGCGGATTAAACAATTTTATCAAAACGTTCACCGTATGAGGGGAAGCGCTCTGGCTTTAACAAAGCCTATGAGAAACCACTGTGAAAATTTGGCTATCGGTCTTTGTGAGGGAGAAAGTCACAATCGACTAGGCAGCAATTAGCCATTGTAAGTTGACGATCTTTTGTTTCGACATAGAGTCATCGATTCGTGGTAACAGAATCTGAGGAAAACATCAGTGAGCCGCTCTACAGGTAATCCGTGACCGATCATCGGACACCAGGGTGACCAACCAGCGGTTACCCGGCCATCCAACGTGCACCAGTCTTGTAGCTTTCCAACTAGAACCATCAGCAGCACCCGTCTGTCGCCCAGAATTGGTACGCAGATTCGAGAGGAACGACTGTTAGTCGAACGCCTTAGCCAATACGCCAGCCGGGCCGATTCCCAATGGTTCATCGAACACCAACTTTAAATGATATTGCGCCCATATCCCTCACTGGATTTTTCAGGCCACAGATTTTTAAATACACCGGATGAACGATTTACAGGTGAGGACTGACTTCTCTCTAGGAAGCAAAGACATTAACATAGAGCATTTCTACTTGGTTGAGTTTAGTAGTAACAGGGGATATGATGCAAATTTCCACATGGTTCTTCAAGCAGTCTCACCATCTAACTTGCTACTGAAAACCATAGAATTGGCGCACAGCTGCTACATTGAATTCAGGAAGTCGGATAGTCAAATTAACTAAGATTGATTGGACAATTCAGAATGACAAAACTTGTCTTGATACTTCGCGGATGAATTTCGAAGAAGCTCTGGACAGTCGAGATAATCATAATTTTCCACTCCCCTAGTTCCTTATTTTTAAATGCATATGTAATCGTTTCTGAAAGGATCGCGACTAGACATGCTAACAAAATAAAAGTTGATCGACTCAGGGAGATCCGCATTTTATTTTAATTACTTTCGTCATCCGAGTTGGAGTAACATTGACATTTACGGTAAAATGTCCCCAGTTTGATAGTTCCAAAATAGCGCTAGATTTTTTTCACTAATCCACAAAGTCCTATTTGGCTTTGTTTAAACTAACCATCCAGGAGGAATACTCGATATTCCTGATTGTTTTATTCGTCATATGACAGTCGTTAATCATCGATCATATGCAGCTGATTTACTTCTTGTAAATCGTCTTCAGTAGTTTGTACAAGATGGCGCAAACACATTGGCCATCTCGAACTGTTTGACTAGGACTAGTTACGCGTTTCTTCTGAGGTACCAATTTGTGAGTTTTTCCAAGCTGTTTCCCTCGTGAATCTTGATTCTACTGACTGATCTTATTCATCATCGTGAGTCATGCGATGCGAGGACATTCTCTGTCGGAAATAGCGGCCAAATCCGGACAGAATGAACAATCGATGGCTGATCGATGGTTTTGATCAGACCAGTCAGTGATAAGGTCTTTTAACTGGTAACAGATTACAAATCATAGAGAGGCGAGTTTTAAAATTATTGGTAAATCATCGTGGTCCGAAACATTCCAAGGGTATCTAGAACCAGTAGGGCTGATCAGAAGTCCAGGTCAATTTTTTGACTTTTTGATTTCAAGAACTGTGTTCGATCACAACCAGTGCTTCGATGAAGGTTATTTCCGTCGTCCCATAGCATGTTCACTGAGAGTGACTTAAGAGATAGGATTGATGAATTGTGTTAACCTCTCACTTGCATCACTTAGACCAATAGTATCAAATCATCAGGAATAACTAGCAACTACTGTCGTATACCCAATAATGAAGTTAATTTAAGTATTTGTTATGTGATTAAAATCTCCGGTTTCAAAGTCATAATTTGAAACAGTTTTGATGTTCGTCGTCCGTGTGGCACCGCTTCGTTCATCTATTGACTCACAGACCACGCGCTTCGTATCCTGACCACAGAACAATGTGGGTAATCAACGTCTACTATTGTAAAGGTGAATTAAATCAAGGACATTTGCATACCTCAAAATCATGGATGAATACGGTACACTAAACAGCACTACACAATAAAGAGCTCATTCGACAACTCCAAGGAAGTGGACACAATGATGGCTTCGAGGCAAACTCGCATTAACCTTAAAAGACCGATTGAATATTCAATGGGAAAGGTACCAATAAGAAAAAAAAAGTGACGGAGTAGCTGAGCGTTTAGATCACGTCTTACGCAGGCACATCGATCATAGACGCTACGCGAAATCGAATGATAAGGCGATCAGAACTAGTGATAGCGACCAAATAGCGAGAATGAATGTGGCAGGTGTTTGATTTATCGTAAATGTGCGCATCACAGGATGAGGAAAGACGGAGATTTGAGTTATGGCACTCAAGGAGAGTGAGGTGAAATATTACATGCAATTGACGGCGATCTGTCTTCTGACAAGAAATTCACGTTTTCCTACATCGTACAGGTTTCCGGTCACTTGGAAGCCTATGACCATGACTTAGTTGCCTAGGGCTTTTCTTTAGCAGCCCCAATCCATAACAGAATGGGCACACATCTTAGGACAACCGGACACAACATGCGTGAATCACTGAATCCAGCCTCATGACCTGGGAGTCTAGTGTAAACTTCGTCGATAGCAACTTATGCAGCCTAGACATTTGTTTATTCCAGTCCAAGAAATGATTGCTGCAAAACTGAAGGGGATTAACATGCGATGGCTGCAGGCTACCAAAACGATGCGTGAATCTGGGGTAGGCAAACCCATCAAATTATTGTTTTATTTTTGGATATTTTCAGTCCAGCGAAAACGCTTGCTGCTGAATATGCCAGATTCGTGAAAAGAGCAATTTCTTAAACTTTGTATTAGTTGAAATAAGCTTTGTTCATGTCAGGAGATATACTATTCCAGTCGTCTTTTTTCACTTGAATCGTAAAGCGGAGTGAACAATTTGGAAGTCAGTCGTCCAGTAACGAGCTTAGAATCAGGTATTACGCACCAGTTGTAAACAAGGTGGGCAACATTGAACATATTTGCTTGCATGATGCGTTCGCTTAGTGAAGGTTCCATTTGCCTGTTCCACCATTCACAAATATTTGGAACCACTTTGAAAACCCCTCTGAAATGAAATAGAACAGAACAGAGTAATCAATATTTAAATGGTTGTCATCTTTAGTTTATTAAAATCTCTGGATTATTTTAATGGAAAGAATTTTGCCCATTTTGTAGTTTGGATCAAAAAACAAGAAGAATTTCTCGATGTTGCTCGCTTCATCTGTTACGTACGACACGCGCTACGACACGACTTCTGTAGCTTTAACTCCAGTGAGAAATTAAATCAGTCCGAACCAGTACATTGTTCGTGAAAGGTAGCATACATGTAATCGCACGCTATTGGTCAGTTCTAAGCTGACTTGTCGAGTACATTCGAATGAGAGGCAAACAGTTCAGCTAACTGAACTGAACCGGAATTTGCATTGACGATGCCAACTGGATTGGTGATGAAACGCTTACGATCTAGACGCCGAGCTCTAAGCGATCAGAAGACGATAAAAGCCGACAGCCTGAGCTACGACCAACGCAGATTTTTGAACCCGTTGTGGCTTTACAACTACCGTCCAATCGAAGTTTTATTGATATGACCTTGTTTCGTGTTTGTCTTGTAAATGTTTTTCACAATTCCACTCTGTCCATTCTAGTCCAGTAGTTTGTACACCTTTCCTCACTGAAATCAATCAGACCAGGGTTTTCGTTATGACTCTAATTACACCGTCTAGTTTGTCCGAGAACCGGGTAAATTATGCCAAATCGTAATCCAGTCTACAAAACCGAGTCAAAACGGGTCAGTACAATACGAATCTCTTACAACTCACCCGGTCATCTTGGCAAGAAAATCATCTAGTTCCGGCTGCGACGCTTCAGACTTGCACAATTCCAGATCGATTTTTGGATAATAGAAAATGTAGTTCAAACACATTTCATTCATCTTGCTCAATCCTCCGAAAGTCACATGGTCGATTTTGGTTGTATCGTATGTGCATTTTGTAATTAAAGCATCACCCTGGAACGAAATTCGAGATCAGGCATAACTGTGGTGTCATAAGAGGCTTACTGAAATGGATGAACTTGTGCGCCTGGAACCACACGGCGATTTGTGTTACCGTTTGGGTAACAACTCGATTGACATTAAGTTAACAAGGCCTCAACTCACAATGAATTAGTTCCACGGGAAAAACATCTTTTCTGGCATGTCATTTACGATCACGTGCTAGTCAATATTTTGATTCCAGCAGTGAGATTGTATTTTATTTTTCTGCTGTTAAGAAATGGTAATTTTGAGATTCGATAAGGAAAAAACGAATGTTTGTGAGTTGCCCATAGCGGGAAGCATATTTGATGAATGGAAAACTCGCTTAAAATTGTTCCGCAATGTCTAACATTCATCAGCCGTGTTTAGGTTATTTCCCCAGGAAGCTAATTTCTCGGTTCATTGACAAGTAATCAGTCTTGCCCCTCTAGGTACTTGTGGGCAACTTTAAACCAATTTATTCAAAGCCATCAGAACACTAAGTGCAACCAAAGTTTATCCGTCGTTGCATAGCCATCAGTGTTTCTTACTAAGTTGCACCATATCGCTAGTGTACGGCCATTAAGGGGTCGATAATTTCATTTCGGGTACACCCAAATGTGTTGTTTTGATTCACTTATCTGTTTGTTTGTTCCGGAGATTTGGTCCAGCTTTTTCCAGGCATGGAAGAGTCTAAAATTTAGCCCCCAAGTCACAGCTGTGTGCTCCTCAATTTTTAAGTCAATTTTATGGTTTGTACACCTGAGGGTGGATATTGCGTAGCTGTACACTGATTACATATATATACATATATATATATATATACAATAAGATAGTAATAGCAATGATGGAGACTCCACTTCAATTGTCCTATGAACTGTGCAACAGTCGGGAGATTAATATGATCATATTGTGCCGAACGACTCAGGAGGTCAGGAGGCTCCAAAATCAACTCTCCCAACAGACGGTAACTTTCTTTCAAGAGCTAATATGTTCAGGTATCATCCCTTTTCCAAAAGAACGTCATACCCTTTACCGACTGCGGTATTTTTTCGATTTACTTACTTTGCGAGATCAACCAACTCTGTAATAATGACGGCCTCTCTCGCAAGCCCATTTTACCTGGTACGTTTGACCCGCACATTGCAAACATTTTACCACCAACCGAGCAGATTCCACCTTGATTGGGGTTAAAACATCCTAGATATGGGCACCAAGTACAATACATTCAAGTGTAATGAGAACATGTTTATTTCCGTTTTGACTACGGATAACGATTAAGACAGTCACAGAGTTTCCTGTGAATAATACTAGGTGACAAGCTCTGTAAGTTCCTCGTACTGGACTGACGTTCAGCAACTTCATTATTCATGACCGGCGCTGATTAAGTAGGTAAGGCCGTGACGTTTGGATTCGAAGGTTTCGGGCTGGTCAACCTCCCCACTTGACACCCCCCGTTGGCCGCGGCCCCCTTCCAGCGAAATGCTTTACATCGTTATTTCATTATTAAAGAAAGATAAAAGATGACAATTAAAAGGCTAGCTCAAAGGTACTAGAACAATCAATCGATCATTGTCTAAAATTGTAGGCCTTTCAAAACCGTTCTATGCGGAGTGTATAAGCAAACAGGAGCTTAGTTGTTTCACCATTAATCGGTCATCTTGATCGAGATGGCATAAAACAAAAGAAAATGATCAGTGTACATCTGTCCTGGGGTATGTGTCTGCATCATATACTGATGTGTCACCCAGCCTGAGACGTGATGTCGAATAAATTTGCTTCTACCAAGTGTTGGCGTAATAAATTACTGGCCACAATTGCTTCCGCTTATTTGCTTCTAATTAAACCCCCCAAGTACTTGTTGTTCAGTCCGTTGGTTTCTTCAACCTCCCATCTCTCTGGTTCGACAAAACGCTACGGTTAGTATAATGATGCAGAGTTTTGTCATTCCTTTTTGACTTGCCCGCGATAAAGTAATAAGTTGGAACATGCACGTGAAGTACAGTAATTTTGATTCAGTGGACAAATCACTCGAACTGTATCATGAAATTAGTTTAGCTTGACTTGCACAGTTATTGGCATCGAGGTACATCGTAAATAGACGACAGTAACATAATAGGAGGTATATAAAAACACCCGATGCATAAACATATACAGACGGAGTTGGTTTGAATAAATAACTTGTGCTTAGGCCAACCAAAAACTACGCCGACGGTTCAGTATGAACCGCTTCTTCAGAGCATCGTCAAACGAGCAACAAATCATACGGTTCCATTACGGCTACGTGAATTTTAGTTTGCTGCAATTATCTAATCGATAATGTTTATCGTCTGGCTAAGAAAATTGAAAAGTCGTTAATTTTCCTCCAAAACCCAGCGTTCACTTTCTTCGCGTGACAATTCACATGACTGGTGAGGGTCACTAACCGACACCGGCTGCGCAGTCATTTCCTAATGCGCACTAACGGGGTTTAGCAAACGGTAGTCACAACAAACAATAGTCATTTGTCTGCTCCTAATGTTTCATCCATCAATAATACAGTCAACTCCATTGTCAACGCTGGTTCGTCGACTGACTGCTCCAGACTTGTACTTTTGTCCACAAGAGAATCTCGTCTTAAGGCTAAGTGATATGCAAACTTCATTGAGTGGAGAATGAATCAAGTTCAGTTCCTCTGGTTGCTTGATGAGTGTCACAGTGTCGATGACTGTTAAAATTGCAATAAGCTAGCTAGTTAGTCAAGTACACAGTAAAATCCTATTTGTTGGCGGCCACAAGCCGACCATCCGTGTTCATTACGGGGTCACACACACACACACACACACACACACACAAGCAACATAGACCATTTATTTTTGTGAATTCGCAAGTTTAACATACCGGTTTCACTCGAATGAGCCCCTCGGTCAGACGGATTTCTTGAAAATGCGGCGAGTAATGGTCATCCCGATTTAAGTCCCTCAGTCGTCGATTCCCACGCATGTGGTGGGTGACGACTTTGACACCAGTTTGATGGGTGTGCAACTGGGATGCGAAAACGACAATACCCTCCGGTGGGAATCTCTGCAACGCAAGAGATAGCATCAGCAGTGATGCCGAGTATTGCGAAGATTCGGAATGATCAGATATTAAGTTCATTTTGACTATTTGTTGTTTCTTGATAACTGCCAAGCAAAATAAACTTTTGCTTCTATTTTCACTCTAGTGCTCAGTCAGTGACAGTGAGATGATTCTTTATTTAAGTGAGTCTATTCATTTCGTCGCACGCATGCACAAACAGCGGAGTCCTTCCAGCGATCACACGCTCACATTAGTGTGCTTGCATGACCGTACGAAGTTCATCTTCATAGGCCACACAATCAACAACAACAAGAGTCCTCGAAAAGTCCGTCGGGAGCATGAGGTCTATCGTGGCTCCAAAATTACTTCAGACTTCCATTTTCGCTTGCCTAATCATGCGTATTTCTTCTAATTCACCATTTACTAAATCATCTACGGTCTTCTGTGTCAATAGCTTACGTAACTGCTCTTAGCTCCAGTCACAAAAATGTGATATCTACGAACCGGATTCCAGCAACTTCAGCTGTGAATTTGAAATGGTTGCTATTTCTGCGACACAGCTTGCAATTCTAGGAATTTGACGGAATCATTCGGATAGCATTCTGTATCAAGCAGCCATGAATTTCAGTTTCGTGGCCTCTCTATCTGGCCCCTAAGCCAATGGCGGATCACCTTGTGTGTGAAAATTCAGTTGGATTTTGACTACTGTTAAGGTGTGACCCATTGACCCGTTTTAAAATTCCATTCAATTGTCGATAAAATTCAGGTAAGGCAAACAACAAGATAAAATCTGTATTGACGCTGGCCCGGCAGAATGTGAGACTAAGTTCACTTGAAGTTAGTGTGACGTAGAACAGTTCACTCCGCTGTGTCGTAGGATAGGATAACGCGCATAAAATTAATGCTGTCCTCGGAATGAGGGGAGACCATTTTTGGTGTTAAATTTTATAAATTTTTTGTTTGCACTTTCCCCAGCTCTAAAAATGGCGATTTTTAACTCCTGTTATCTAATTACTTTTTCCCCTCCAAGTCGTAATGAAGGATAATCCCACAATAACTAATCGGATTGTCATATATATATCAGCAACAGCAACCTTTTTAAATCCCGCACCGGTAGACTAAACAAGTTTATTCTGTTCGGAAAACGGTGATCAGCTTCACACTCCACTGTAGCACAAATTATTGATCAGTTGTCTAAGTCCTTTTTTTTCGATCTCCAAATTATTTTTGCTTGGATTGTCTCATTCTCCTCGTTGTTAATTGTCTCTTTTTGCACGTGTTTCATGCCGCTAAAGGGAACGTTAGTCGGAATTTCGAACGAAGTAAGCCCTATATTTTTGTGAACTGTTCAGCTTGCTACGGGCCCATATTTTACTTTAAATCGCGTAAAATGCAATCAAAAAATGTTGTTTTATGTAAACATATATAATCATCAGAAACAGAGTATTCTCTGAAAGTAATAATAAACCGACTTAGCGACCTTGAGAAAGATTGCACACAGGGACCTCAGCGTCGATCATTGCAATTTTTGCCGACAACCACTTTTGATATTTCCGTATAGTGCATTACAAGGTGTGTCATTTTTCCTATCTACTCCATACGTCATGTAGACACGTCACTTTAGGTATTATTTTCTATTTGAATCATGCGTAAATATGTTAACTGCAGTTCATATTGGGGCTAGCCAAAGGTTATTTGAAATTGTCTGTATCGCTTTTATCCTTTAGGATCGGGAACAATCAAAATCATTCGTATCACAGCATTTTTGATGAGATCACGACTGTTGTCGTAAACTCTCGGGATGAAACGCAGGAAGCTAACAACATCACAAATGATTGTTGGTGTTTTCAGTGCTAGTGTGAATCCGCATGCATCTCACGTGACAAACCGCAACGCACGTTTCAGGTAGCATGCGGTTACATGTGGAAGCACACTTTCCGCTACCCGTAAGCCTTACGTGCATGCGTGTGTAGGTGAAACAAAGTCCCACTGTCGGTTGTCATGGCATATGTTGATCGAGTTGTGAGGCCTTGCGGCAACTGAGTATTTGTTTGCATCAGCATGTTCCCGAAATTGTATGAAATACTCAGCCGGATAAATCAAAAGCAACACATTCAGGTGAAACAGTTCAGTGGTTGCCTACAGAATCTCTGTCAGCATATACAATCAAGTAAAGTTATGTCAAGGGACGACTAGTTATAAAGATCGATGCATAGTCCCAGTGACTTCGTCCTAAAAATGCTATCTATTCAATTTTCAAATACAAAATAAGAGTCTGGGATTGAAACGGCCAGGCCAGTTTAGGGTGGCTAAAGCAGGTTCGGCAGTTAGGGTTTGTATTCTCATAGAGGATGACTTTTCCGTCCTTTGTATGCATTGCACCACAACTACGAAATGCTCCAGTCTTCACAGGAAGTGCCAGCATGCAAGCACAAGTAGAAATTGCACATATATCCGATGTTCCAATTTTTAATATGATAAAAATGTTGCTAATTAAGGGCTTCCGTGATTTGCACATTCGCGACACCCTTATGGTCTGTTGTTTTCGACGTGATCAAACTAAGCGGAATAACAAATCAAATGAATGCGCTTTCAGTGAAACCCCCGTTGGTCACCAGCAGCGCTCGAGTTAATCTGACATCTTTTCCGAAATCAACACCATACTTCGTGATTGCAACTCAGCATCGAAGATATTCACTTTTACAAAAAAGTCTAGTAGTTCATCTTGTTTTGAGAAAGAAGAAAACTTCCAGCCAAATTTAATTAATATAATTGGAATTCATAACATGAATGCAGTTAGAGATCGTTGAAATATCATGTCAGCTCTTTTCGCGGTATTCTTACTCGATGGAGGGGCAAGCCAGCCGGATGATGGATGGTACTCCTCGGCCAGTTTTTTCGCCTCGTGAAGTGACAATGCGTTTTTATTCGAGGGTGCACTGCGCCGTGGTCTGTACTACCGGAAACCTTTTATGCGGTCTATGATCAAAAACTAGATACTTGCACACGATTTTCGGATCACGATGAGCCCATTCGGTTACCCGTTTCTTTCGGAGCCACCAGACCTAATCAGAATGCACGATTATGTACTCGTGACAGAGAAGATCGCATCGCATTTCAGGTACCCGGAAGTGTCCACTTCCCGTGTGTAGCCAAAACATAAGTCAGCCATTGAGAAGAAAAATGTTAATGAATTTGGAATGAATAGCACAGTTTAGTGAACTGAACGCAGGTAATTAACCGATCACAGAGCAACATTTTAATCTTAAATTTGACTTTTACTTCCCAATATACTCTGACTTTTTACGTCATGTCCTCGTCCTTTGAACTACCTTGCCGTATCACTACTTTTTCAGTTCAACTAATTCAACTGTTGTAGAGCTGCAGGATCAGTGAATGCGCGTAACTGGCGTCAGAAATATTGACTGAGAACAGCCTACTCTTAGTCTTACCTTCGAAGTCGATTCACTAACAGTTGGCCCATTGTGCCATCTCAATCCACATCAAAATGCATTGTAATTTCCTTTGAATTATGTTGGATTCCATTGTAAATCGATAGACAAGTTGAATCCACCAAAGGAAGCCAGGAAATGTGTAACGTGTTTTCAGAATAGCGATTGCGTGAAAGTAAATGTCTGATTTCGTAATTCGCCCACCAGAATTGTGCCCCTGATAGCTCACATCATCAGCCCGGCAAGCGAAAGGCCACCTGTTTGATCCCAGCTCGGGGCACCAACTTTTAAATTCCTAGTATGTACGCGAACTTTCCATTCTATATAACATTTGGCTCCTCGTGCTACCTCAAAACACCTCAAGAAATATTCTACCGGACCAACTATCATCGTTAACATAGTGCATCAGGAAAAGAACCCCTCGTGTGCGACTCTTTTTCACCTCGTTCCATGCGCAATCGTGTGCAAAGACAACGTGATCAAAGATATCTTTTACCTATAATTGTACAGTGAATAACCAATTTATTCTCATTTGCTATTTATACGGATCTCTCTTAATTTTGAGCTTGAGACGTTATCTGTCTTATTGTTTCCACCTCCCGGCTGAACTCACCATCTTTGTGCACTGGCTGTCACAGTGGCCGCTTAATTCAAATCCAGACTGTCCCGGCGGAATAACACTTCGGGCAGTGTATGTCAGACCTAACTCCATCAGTCCAGCGTCATACGGTCGCAGACGGTCAGTGACGTAGAATCGTATACCACTGCTATCTATGCGACCTGGAAGAATGCAGTAATTGAAAGGTAGGTTAATTATATAATTCATACACTGTCGTGAATGCACAATACAGGATGAGCTTGCAAATGATTCAGAGATCTCGAACAAAATGACAGGTTTTAGATTCTGGTGATTCGTGTGGGAGTGAATTTTTGAGTTCGTCATAGTCATAATGCTTACCGGATATTCTGTCCGGATTATTGTAGTGGATTTCAATGACCACGTGTGACGGATTTCCCGGTCCTCCGATGGCTAATCCAACTTCTTCCGGAAACGTTAATCCCTGCAAATAGATTTTTGAAATAGTTCGAATGAAGAGGATTTTTATCCTCAAAAATCGCATGACTCATTGGAGCAAGTGAACTTGGAACCTATTTTAACAGTAATTGTCACACTTTTTAGAGTTGGTTGATAAAGTACGCCTGAATGCATGCTTGCAGCCACCGTATGGATCAAGTGCATGTGTCTACTTAGTGATGTCACATCATCTCCAATGGCTGGTCGGATTTTTTGTATCCTCCTCGAATACCCCAACCTAGAACGCACCTGTTTATCACCTCGATTTTCTCCACTAACCGAAATGGTTTCAGCTGCTGAAGTGCCGCCTACTACTATTCTTGTTTACCAATCAGGTTGTAATGACTAGCCCATAAGTCGCAGGCTGAATCTAACACAAATTTCCAAGCCATCTGTCTTGATCAAATAACACATTTTGCAGTCAAGTAGAAAAGTCGGGAAACCATTATTTATGCTGTTAATGTAGTTGTTCCAAAGTCAGTCATCAATCGCACAATACCCGATTGAGCAAAAATTGTCTCGTTCTTGAAATCTCCTTCGGGATCGCAGACTCAAGAACCCTCATATATGCTATAAGGCTTTCGCCAATCCTAACTACAAACCTGAAATGTGAATCCGTTTGACTTTATGTTAATTTAAGGTGCAACCCCTCCAGAAATTACAGCCATTCCTGTTGTTTGGCTATCGTGTGCCTCACTTTTAGCCGCTTTTACCGACCATTTGTGCCGACCATGGAACAGTCTGCATTGACCACAATGAGTATGTGGACACAAGATGCTTAGTGGTCCCAGAAACATGCACACGCCCATGCTGCTGAAGTCCTCGTTGTAAGGTGGTACAACGAGTTGGTGCCAAAATTGCAAGGCCCCTTTGTTTTGGCCCCACGATTCATGCGTCAGTTAGGACGGATTATGTCTGGAACACATGCCCGTCTGACAAGCCCGTATGCACTCAGGTGAATGACGCACGAGCTAAGGGTCCGAGCCACTGCAAATCAGGGTCCAGAGTGAGGACCCAACCCATTGGGCCTGACGCTGGAACATAGAAAGAGCGGTTGATTTTGGTGACACGTGTACAGGCAAGCGGTTGGGTCGTTCAACCTGAGAACCAGAGGGGCCGCGAGACGAGCCAGTCGACCAATAGGCTCCATTCTGAATGGGCTCACATAAACCGTTCGGCAATAATGAGTAAAAGAAACAGTTATGTTGACCAGCCACAGGCCATTAGATTGTTCGCGTTTGATTAAGGTAGGTGGGATTGGACAAGAGTCGAGCCGACCTGCTGAGGGCGCTGGATAGAACGACTGCGATCAAACAGACCATAAAACACTCGTTCATATCTGTGGTGGGAAAACGTTCACAGTTCATTGCCCGGTTTCACAGCTTAAAATTAATGACCATCAGACTAAGGTACTACTAATAATCGTACGGTTAGCAAGAATGCTAATATGATTTTGAAGGTGACAGTGGGACAAGAGTTTGTAAAGGACTCGTAGCCAGTACCTTTTTCCTGAAGAGAACAAAATTTACTGACGGCCAAATTTCAATCTGGAACAACGGTCTATCTGTCAGTGCGCAGCATTGGTTAAGTGGATTAAGCACAAATCGCCCAGAAAAATCACGAGTTCGAATCCCAAATCCTCCGGTCAAAGTGACCGGTAGATGGCACCTTGCTGTCGCCCGGGTAGTCTCCACACCTGACTTACATGGACCTCGTTTGAATCTACGGCCCAACAAATCCCACGGTCATGGTTACGGATCCCCTCCCGAGTAGTGTACCCTAGGGTCTATGAGGTATGCCACTTCCGCTGAACTCATGCCCCAAGCATATCAAAAAGAAACACGGTAACGGTCAGTTACATAGTAGTTGTACGAAACTATATCGTGACGTTCCGCACTGTCATATTGGTTGCGTTCATCTATAGACTTGAGCTAAAATGAACTAACGAACAAAAGGCTTTGACGACCACAACGAAATATGCTAGGGAAGAAGCTTACGTTTGGGACAACGAAATGGGCATGTAGATCCCGTCAAATTCTGCCCGCAATCTTTCCTTCGTCACCCAAGGCGCAAGCTAAGAGGAGCACTGAGGAATCACAACAAAAGTTTTCATGAGAGCAGATGCCTCAAAATCTTGTCTGTGTTGACGCGCACACAAACAGTGTTGCGTAGGATGAATGGTGTCATTAAGAATCTTGCATACAAATTTCTCACCGAACTTGATGTGCAGATCGTAAAAATAGTTTAATGGCGGGTTCAATGCGACCCAATGGGTTTTGAAGGTTAAAGCATGATTACCACGAATGTGAATGCTGACTGCATTCTGAGATAAGGTGCACAATTCGGTTATCTGCCATGACGGCCGATGCAAACTCTCAGCATGTCAGGTTTAAAGTCCATGTGATAAATGCATTTTAACCAATAAATTAAATGGCATTTTAGACTAACTTATATGGCGAATAACTTGCTAATTAAAAAAGGCATTATTTTCTTTCCGAGACCTTATAGCCGCTGCAATTGAAGATTAGATCACGTACATTCGACTGCATGTAACGATGATCCCATCAATTCAAAGGAATGGGTCCGTTTATCCCGAGACTCCAAAATCGTCGATTTGCAATGAAAAGCATTCCAGTATCTAGGATGGTCAATGCATTCATCTATCTCACCGTGAAAATAAGCATCTGTTACCTAGCTTATACCTCACAAATTCACTTATCGAAGTTTAACTTACCGTTGCTCCTACTGCCCACGCACCAATCACACCGCGACATTGAGTCAACCCCATCGGTTTGGTTTCCGAATTGCAAGGTGCATTGTACGGATGAACCGGAGCACTTCCAATGCATACAAATACCTCCATATGATGAACAAGGCCCTCGCTAGTTGGCGTAATTACAGGTTCGTACTATAAA
This sequence comes from Fasciolopsis buskii, assembly GCA_008360955.1. NCBI lineage: Eukaryota > Metazoa > Platyhelminthes > Trematoda > Plagiorchiida > Fasciolidae > Fasciolopsis > Fasciolopsis buskii. The sequence goes on from LUCM01009448.1 coordinate 77,781, forward strand.
ACGGAAGGCGAATAGCAAAGCAAGTCTTACGTGACTATACAAGTGCAATCCACTTGTCAGCTGTAAAATGTATCAACACGTTAGTCTTTTCCTCTTCTGATTGACACAGTATCGGTTTATGTAAAGTGTCAAATCAAAGATGCATCATTTGTGTGAACAACTAGATTTGCTAAACAAACAACACCACCGTACACGTGACTGTGCTGATGAGTTTCCAAAAGTCGGAGCCCAATTTTCGATTCACGTGAAAATTTTTGTCACAAAATGTTGTCCATCTAGATTGGTTCAGCTGGTATTTTTTAGACCTCACTAAGTATCAAACAACGGAATTTCTTTTTGAGGCTATTGGATGTTGGTTGAGAGCAACCGACGGGACGGAGATCCACGTATTAAACACTAAAACACATTGAGATTATTTGACAAAGTTTGAAACACATTTGCACATCTTCTTTAATGAAATTGGTGCTCATTTTTAGCATGCTGTATTGAAAATCATTTCTAAGCCCTACCGACTTGGCCCTTTGTTAGGTGAAGCCTCTGCTTAAGCTTCTTTGGATACCAAGTTGAATGTTCTAATTAGGAAAGATCGTATTCGCTTCGTGCGATTTCATTCTCCCTATTGTGAAGATGAAGCGAACTTTCCGATTCTTCCTGTCTGTCTTCTCCTATGTCATATGATGACAAAATCATGTGCTTTATTTTTGTCAGGGGTGCCATATGAACGATAAATGCCTTCGAGTAGAGTAGTGATTAGCCTGCGAAGCAAGGATTGGTCATATTTGGAAACAACTTGTAAATGGCGGAGCCTTTAATAGATCAGGTTATTGTGCGCAGACGTTCACTGGTATTTAAATGAGGGCCATAGTCACAGCGCTTAGGATGATGAGCTTTCAACCATAGAAGACGTTAGCCGATATTCCCTTTGTAATTTCTTCGTTTTTTGACTGTTTCCCATCCACGAACAAAAGCATCGCCATGCTTTCTGAGCATCTGCGACCATGTGCCGAAGAAACGCATGATCTGCTCCCATCACTCTTCTCTTGTATAATGTTTGTATATAATTAACATTTACAAATTCACCAGTGTGTTTTTCTTTCTCATTGGGTCTGCTAGAGCACTTCATAACTGAATTCAGGTTGTTAGTTTGTTTCGAAGGAAAAATGCTATTTAATTAGTGTTGAATAATTTATTGAATTTTTTTCAACCCAACGTATTTGATCCAGCAAACAGAAGAGGACTGATACAGCATCAAAAAGTAATCTGTTCGAGTAAAAAAATCGAATGAAAACAAAAGGTGGTTATCACTATTCATTATTGGAATTCATTTATTACTGATTTATTGTGACTACTACCGCAAACAAAACAAGCCACAACTGAAGTAATCAAGTCGATCAAATGAAAATCGTTTATTATCGGAATGAATATTGAACGACTGGAAGGAATCCTTTCCAAATGGGTGACTACAAGTCTTTCTTAGTCGCCATTAGCAGAAATTTATCTTCCTGTGGCATGCTTCCTTCTAACTTGCAGGGTGATACTTCTAGGTATACATTACTCAACGCGAACCTCTTGTTTCTGTGCTCGTGTATCCAGCAAGAAAGGACAAGATTATTTTATTAGAGCTATCCACTCATTGGTTGTAGTGATGTGTAATTTAGATGTGATGAATCGAAACGAACATCACACCAATGAGCACCTCCCCTCTCAAAGCCATGAGATAAGAACAAAAAAGATAATTACGGTGGACCTGTACCAGGGAAAATGAATGCCGGAAAAGAAACAATGACAATTTTACTTCATAAAATATGGATTCCGTTCCTCAGGATCAATGTATTTTGTCTTTGTCTCATAGTCTATTCTTCTCAAGGGCTGCATCTAACAAATTGACATTTGTGTTCAGCTGATTATGTACATCATCACGTAAATCGCCTTACTTGATTGAGACTATAGACGAGAGCACATTATGGAAAAGGATGCAACCAGAACGAATGAAAAGGTTAGTCGATATCTCGCAGCACGAACCAGTCAGAAGCAGTCGCCCGAAGAAGCAACAATGACTGTCCAAATCGTCGCTCAACAGACAAAGACTGAAGTAGCAACAAACGGTCGCAGAGCCAGAACTCAGATTGAGATCACAGCTACCCCAGCGGAGAGGTATGGTTAAAGTCGTTACTCAGAACAGTAAAATCAAGACAGCCAGAAGGAGGCGCAAGAGAGCGAAAGCAATAATGTTTGGCACCTGGTCGAATCGACCCGAGAATGCTCAACTAGTCAGAATATAGACAACTACAATATGCACTACCGAGTAAGGTCTGGGAACCAGGACTTTTTTACATAGCGCAGTGGACGTGTGAACCACCCGTTTTTCTTCATCATCAACATTTTCATCGTTCATCGTTGAAAAGCCAGGCAAGCCTCACTGACTGCTGCCTTTCTCCCAGAGTTACATGATTGTATAAGAAGAGTGAATATCCAAGGGGAACAGAGACTGGGCCTACACAAGCGGGAAGAAATAAGAATGCTGCAGTAGCGAACACAAGGAAAAGTCTAACTATACAGACACACTTTTTCAGTTACTCTCATTCGACATAAAATGACGACACCATCGCCGCTGTTCACGTTTCACTGCCATATCCCTCAGTGTCTCCAGCTAGCTAGTTGACGGGTCTTTTGGCCCCCAATCATGAAGACTTGTGGCACCTAAATTTGCTGTACATTTTCTCTTTCCCCGTTGCTATGTTATCTGCTGATTTCCGCATGGATTCTTCCATTCCTTAGGAGAAACGGAAAATAGGACACCGTTTGGTAGACGAGTGTTCGGTATACGCAACACATGACCCAACCAACATAGCTTACTAAGCTTCATACAGTGAGCTAATGTGCTCTCGGAACCGCCACATGATATTAGATTTCTAACCTCTATATCACTCACCTGTTCACTCCATTCAATCCTAGCAATACGACGTAGACTATGGTGATGGAAAACCTCCAAGCGACATGCATAATATGTGTCTCGTAATCATACAACAGCGGAAGCCGCTGGTCCCTCGGATATATGCGTGTTTGACTCTACTGTCATGGTACTATCGTTCGGTCTATAGCTGCCAAGGTTAATTATACGGTCCACAGTTGTCTGTTGCTCCCCAGCCAGTATCTAGTTCGGAACTATTGTCGTCCAG
>LUCM01009448.1:83202-164887 GCA_008360955.1 Fasciolopsis buskii
TCGACACTTTGTAGGTATGTTTGGTATGCTTTTTACACCTTCAAAGTGTCGAATATTGTTGCAGAACTGAAATGACTCGAAGCCAAATCCGGTTTTGTAGAGATCAATCCGGCTGAAATACATAAACATAATTACTTTGGTAGTTGTATCCCAACGAATGATTTCATGTCGAATGAAATATTTTCGTACATACAGATGGCTCGACTGGCATTCACTAACTTGGAGTATCTGTGGTATCGGCATGACATCCGTTTATCGACCAAAGGTCGATTGTATTCAGAGGCAGTACGGTCGCTACTGCTAAACGGCTCAGATGAATGTCCGTTGAGGAAAGATGCACGGAGACTTCGTGCTTTTAAAAGCCGTTGTTTTTGTAGTATTGGCCTAGTTTTGGGGAGAAGTTCAACAGTAACACAGAGATTCAGCGGAGGCTACCAGACCTTATGGTTCAATCTTTAAAAGAGGCAGTAGACCTAAATTTGTTAGGGTAGCTGAAACATATTTTAAGCATGTCCACAGAACACCTACCTCATTGTGCGCTGTTCTCCAAGGAAGGTCATGGTTGGATGATTGGTCTAGGCGATCGGTCGATGAATTGACAAAAAGATATGAAAGATCCATCTAATGGACTGACTCGTGTAAATCCAGTCAGACTAATGGGTTTGGGTACACGAAATTCTCCAAGCGATGATTGGAGATAATAGGTGATATAGGCCATTGTGGCAGTCAGTGGTGTTTTTTCATTTGCAACCCTCTTCTTCTACATTGTTAATAATTAGAAGCCGATCCTTTGCTGCTTTTCATTCTCCTTTTCTTCTTTGAGTAGAGCTCATTGGCGCAAGGGCAATTGCTGCAAAACTCAAAGCCAACTGAAGTAAACTGTCCTATTTGCGCCATCTAAATTTGAATGTACATTTTGACTCATCTAAGAGCTGTCCTACGAAGGGATTTGGCTGTATCTAGAGGTGCCTTGACAGTTGCCTTGACCATGAGATGTCACGCACCAAGGTTTACAATCTCCAACTACCATATACAGTCTACAATTACTCGAGCTCTATATAGAAATATCGAGCGCGAAGCGGGCTCATGGGGGAAATCACCCATCCTTTGGAGAAAACCATACTTGAAGGGAGAGATTCAACTGGACGTAACGGGACAAGTACCCTGTCTCCCTTCGAGGCCGTCGGACAATGATGGCCATCACTCAGGACGATATTTGTACAAAATTAACTGCGTAATTCTGTTTAGTCCGGACGGGAGCTGGTGGCGGAGTGGTAACACACACATCTTCCAGTTGAAAAGGGTGTGATGGAGGGTATGCACCACAGATGAGCATAAGTAAGAGAGAAAATTGAGTTTGGCGCTTCTCGAATGTGAGGTTGGTCGGATGACCTGATGTTTTTGCGCGACGGGTGGAATCCAAAGGGCAGTCAGCCGAGCACATTCCTAACTTGTCATAAATTGGGTCATCCCTTTAGTGCCATAACCCCAACCAGTTTTAGGCTTCGCCGTATTGAGTACGAGAATTTGCACGTCATCTACTCCTCAGGTTCTGTCACCGGCAGTCCATCTAATTCTGTAGAAGAGTTAACATTAGGTTTTTGTCGTTGTTCACTCACTCGAATTATGTGATGTTTTCTATCAAATCGCGGTAGGCTGTCCGTTTTGCACCAATAAGTTGTATCTTCTGCTGGAACCAAGACCTGTAGAGGTGAGAAATGATTTTATTTGAACGGAAAGGAACTAACAAATGAAAAAGGCATCAGAATCATGCAGTGACACTTAACTTAAGCAACCAGATACCTGGAGAATGAACTGATGCGATCGAACGAGAACAAAACCACTCACAAGGACAACCTTGATTTTGTTTATGGATTCTTTTCTGGAAATCGATCGATCATTTCCTGGTTAACAATAAAAGTTGAGAACTAATTACAGAGTTTTCAGTATAAATCTCTGTTGACTTTTGTATCCCGCACAATTGTCAAATTTCGATTACTCCATTATTTGTCAAATGTGTTACGAATTTTTACTGGTAGATGTTAATTTGTTCATGTGGAAACGGTACCCAGGGGATCGAAATTTAAGTTCACTAGACTGGATCCTATGCCGGTAGCTAATCCACCTGGTCAACCCATTCTCGCGAATGTCCGAGCATACTCCTGTCCGGCCCCATAGCTCAGCGTCTAGATCACACACACACACACACACACCACTATGCTTCTGGTGACTTCAGTGAGTGTGTTTGACTCTCGAAGTGTCCGAAAATGCTCCACTTTAATATAAAAAGACTGAGTCCATGATATAAGGAAGGCATACTTCACAAAATATATGCATTTCGTTTACTCTTTTCGATTTTTGACGTAAAACGTGACAATATATAGACAATACATTAAGAAAGGTACAGTGGATCACGCTGTTTGGAAGGTTTCATATATACACTCACCGTTGAAGTGGAGTGGTAGGCGAAAGAAAACCGTAGGGCTTAACGCCAGGGCCAACCGTTTCTGTGCCCAAAGCGCTAGTTGATCCATACTTACAATGATAACCAGTAGTTTGGTGTTTGTATTGCGCACTATTACCGTAAAGACTCGCGTTAAGTCAGTTTTTTGATCCCATGGGACCAGGCGTTTCGAGCTTGAAGAGGTCAAAGATTTCGCTTCAATATATGAGGTCGCAAAGGATTGCGTCTTCCACTTTGACACCCATAGGTGCTCCGACACCCGCTTAGTCAAGCATAGATCTGCTATCCCAATGTATGCGTCACCGCAACAGTACGTGATGGGCAACTAGTTGGACATTAGGATCAGCAAAGCAGCTTGGATGACTTTAAGAGCTTCACCTTTGGTTGTTTGTACCAAACGCAACTTTGCTGCCGGATACGTATGTCTAATGACCGATTTAGGATTCCTACTAATTTCGTTAAACAAATGGTCACCTGAAAATGACAAGACATCAAAACATTCTTCTTTTCTATTGTGATCTGCTTTTTTCGCATAGTTTGCTCTCTCCCGATCTTATTTGAAGAAATATTTGGGATAACCTTTGGTTAGTAACGTCTATGTTATGAACACTTCTTCGTTTTTTACTTGATCATGCCGACATATTTTCTATATTCCGTTGACGATAGTTCGGACAAATCCCCAACTATATGCTACCACTCCAAGTGACTTAACGGTAAATTTTGCATTGCAGTATTCCATTCGGAAGTCTGGTAAATAAATTACCAGAAAAGGTAAATAATTATCTTTTAACATTTTAGCAGTAGGAGATTGAATGTTTACATAAAATAATTCACCATGTGATATCATTGCTCAACTCGTCATAAAGAAACCATGGAAGCACTGCACAGCTAGCTGTTTCATCCTTGCTAGGAATCATCAGCAGTGCATATGGACCGCGCCCGAACTGGGACGCGAACCCGAACAAGGACGGACGAACGATTCTGAGTCGAACGCCTTAACCATTACGCTACCGGGCAGGCTCTGAACGGTTTGTTCAACTTCACCACGTGATCATGTTGCACCTATCCGTCACTGATTTGCACAGTTACTGTCCGTTAGCTCAGAGCGATCGACCCCTAATGATAGATGACTTCTCTGCAGGTAGCCTAAGTACGACGAAGGCCGTTGGGCTGGTTGGAATTCAGAATTGACAAAAGGGACCATATACTCATAACCGGGAAAATTAAGATGTCGTAAATCCATCGTCTTCAAATAGAGAATTTCGAAATTTTATCTCGGACCTTTTGCTCGATCATACCCAAAAACACGTCTACAACATAACTTTCTATAAAAACACTATCAACTGGCCTGAATGCCTTCCCTCAAATTAAATAAATAATAAACTTTTCTAATTTTATGACCTACTCGGCCTACTAGCTCATTTGGTAGAGTAGACGCGGTACTAAGGCATCGGTAGCCTCCAAATCAATCCATCTTTTCAGCTCTCCACATTTTCGTAATAAGGTTCATGAAACGATGAACCCCTCCACGATCCCGCACTATCATTTCCCTGCAGCAGTACCGCAAATGTAACTAGGTTTGTCGAAGTAGGTTTTTCATCGGCCTCCGATGGAGACTATCCAGGACTAAAATCGAGCAAACGTGTGTTCGAACTTACGTTATGGACACGCATCTCGAACTGTCTCGATCCCGTCAAAGAGACTTGTTTTTGTTCTTGAGGACTTTTGATTAGTTGTATATGAACCATGTGGAACAGTGTTTCGCTTAGATTGAACGGTACCAACTTCACGGACTCGGCCATTGTTTTTGCTGACCTCCGCAAAATCCATTGTGACCAAGGACCACGGACACGATACGTCTTCGAACCCGATCCCTGGTTACGCTGATGTTTTTTGTAATCGTGAAACAGAAATACCCTGGTCGTCTGTCCCTGAAAATTTTAAGTTGGGTGGAATTGTGTTACAAAATTTAAACAATCGCTAACACTAAGTTATTAGAAGTGCACTGAAAATAACCCAAGCAAGTAAGTATATCCTCTTACTTATATACTTACCTCCTAAATGCTAGGCTGTAGTTGAATGAGTTAGATAGGATACGATAACAATGTCATCGCGACTGGTGATGGAATGTTTGCGACCTAAATAGCTAAACACCAACGATCAGCAATCAGAACCCCATGAAAAGCCAGCAATCTGAGCCACGATCAATACAAAATTTTCCATTCCATTGAGATTTGAGTACTCTTTCGAATTGATAGAAAATTTACGCATCCTCTCAAATGTCCAACTTTACAGTCGTGGAAACCTATTCAAGTTAGTAGATTTTTCATCACCTGTAATTTCGCTTGCTTCTTTCGCCAGTTCTTCGACTTGATTATTTTGTCATTGCTGATACAGTCTGAACAAAAAAATATGTCATTATTCAGCCTGGTAATTTCTACTTGGGTTGTGTGAACATTGATAACCACACAGTCGATTCTAAGGTTCACACGAAAACCTCACTTAAAGTGGCGGTCGTTTTACCTGAAGTTGAAATAATCTAGAGTGGACATTACCAGTCACTGTCCACGAACATGTAGAAAACATTCGTCCTCGTTTTCTTACAGGGTGTAAAGCGTGACAACTGTTTTGTCACCTCGAGTGACAAAATTTTTTTAATGATTCTGGAAGATAAATCGCAAGCAATTTGCCCACATCTTAATTAATACATTTTTTGCATATTTCGCTAAATTCGTGCACAAACACTTTTTCTCTTAGTGGCACAAGTAGATTGCCCATGTTTTGCAATGCTTCATGCAATACTGCATGCGAACACCAACAAAGCTATAAGCTTGGAGAAGAAAGTAATTAAATACATATTCTTTTCTTGGTTTTTTTGGGCTCTTGGCTTGCTGATCGTGTGTTGACCTCCGCGTGTAAATCTACCAAGTGGTTCTATCCGACTTAACTCGACTAGATTATGTCGAATGAAACACTAAAGAGTCAGGGTTGCTTTGAGTGAGGTCAAGCTATGATTTCAGTTGACCTATCTCAGAATTTCACTTCTACTAATCGATGTTTCACATTCTTACTACGCAATGACGCAAATAAATCCTTCTCTTTCGTATATCTTCTTCTGTTCACTCTAACTTGATTTAACATTCCCAAGCGATTAGCGCTCAGTGCATCCGAATTTCTTCGAGATGATCATTAGGAGATTCGATGCTAAACTAAGTCATTCATTGTGTAGCGTTAACGCTTAGTTTACCAACAGGAACCCAAGGGAGCATTTTACAGTTGCTGCATCCTTGATAGGAATAGTCAGTTGTATGTTACCGCCGTACCCGAAATGAGGCACGAACCCGGGACAAGCAGTTGCGAGTTAAAAGGGGGCGCGAAGGAATGTGCAGTGCTGACGATTGTTAACAAAGATGAAACACCTGTGCAATGCTTTTATGGGTTCCTGATGACCAGATGAGCAATAATATCACAATGAGTAATTTCCTTGGCATGGATTGATCACGTTTGAGATTTGTACATACTTTAGTCATCAATAATCATTGACTAGTCCATGTACCACGTCTGTCGGATTTGAACGGGTTGTTCAATAATGAAAGATTGTTTGGTTCTCTTGCAGTGACCGGAAATGTTAGTAGCAATAATGACGGTGTTTGCGGATCCAAAACTAAAGTTTTCATGCTTGTGTTCTTACAGCACAGTACAATTTGTGACTCAGTGGTATCGAGGATAAAAACAGCAATTTATTTATCTGTTGTAGTTGGTCTTGATGTTAGCCGTCGATCAACAACCACTCTGATGACTTTAGAAAAGTTACATTTGGGGTCACATGAACCTAACATCCAAAGGATTACTGATCCACTAAAACGTTTCAAGCCAAACATCCCTATCCTTGGAGGCATGACCAGAGTGGACTATTTGAATTCGTGTTCTTGCGATTACCCCTTTGAAAAGTCGAGCTAATTAGGTCGAAATGGCCAGTTCGCAGTTTGGTTCACATAAGTGTTCGGCCACTTGTAGCGCCTAGAATACAAACCGATGTCGATGGGATTTTGTTAATGGGGGTATATTTTATCTTTTATCTTTTAACTTCCTTTATTAATGAAATAGCAATGCACATCATTTTTCAGAAAGGGGTCGCGGCCAACAGAGGGCTGCCAAGTGTGGGAGTTGTCTGGCGTTGGGATGATTCGAACCCGCGACCTTCATATCCAAAAGCCACAACCTTATCCGTTTGGCCACCGCCGGCCAACCTAGGAGTCTATTATCAGAAAACGAACTTCTAGACAATTCGCATTCTGTGAAAACTATACTATTTAAAATTATAAAACGGGTTTCGCGTTTTTACGTTTCTATATCATCTGCTAGCCTCTAGCCCTTGCCTATTAATTTATAACTATCTTCCGGTAACCTTGGTCTGTTGTAGCAATCTTTATCTCGACTGGAATAAACATACGTCTTTCACCGACCTTACATCTGCTGACTAAATTCACGCCACGTTATCGAGCCACATTGTCCATATGCAGTATGGTTTTCCCAAACACGTGTTCATTCAATTGTTGGTTGAGGGAGAGCCTAATAAAACTATCTTAGGCTAGTAAACGATAGTCAGTAATTTATAAAACACAGCCACCGGTTCCTATTCGAGGCAAACAGGTAGTGCCAAGAACAACATATTAGCTTAGGCTATTGCCTCTCGACTAATAGCCTTAAATTTCCGGCTGCTTGACAATGACGAAGATCTGAAATCCATGAATAGACAACTCACATCGATGGTGTATCCGTTCTTCGCGCAAGACATAGCTTCTCTCGCAAAATGAAAGCAAACCCTGCCTTCTCGATCGCCATACAATCGGACTTGTTGCGCAGAGTGTAACTCATCAGAAACACGAGCATAAAATAGTCCTTCATGGTCCGTATAACCTTCCTGCAATTTTTCAAAATTTTCTTGTGATTAGAACTTGCACGGAATGATATTTAAAAAAAAAAAAGACTGTAGTGAAAGCGACAAACCTATCAGAAATGGGAGCCATTTTGATAAATTGTATATTCTGCCAATAACACTAAAGATTTTGGGTCAGCGTGTTTCTTTTCGAAGTTAAGATATTTGTCATTTTTATTGAAAAACCTCAGTCTTTTTCGTCTGTTTTCTGCCTCAATAATATTGACCAAGCATAAGTACACACGAGGATGTTTTTCAAAATATCATCAAAAGAAATATTCTAATAGGTGTCGAAATCGTTAAAACACACATAAAACACGCAAAATAACTGTCAGTAATTTTTACTCGATATTGTTCTTCGAAGATTTAAGAAATTCGACTTTCAGGCGACGGAAGAAGAACTCAGTTATTTAGTTTCTCGATCATCATATAGAAAATGGCGAATATCCAAAGTCTTAGTGGAATGCTCTCACCCGGAGCCGAAGAAGGTTTGATTCAGTTGCTCTATGAACCACTTTGATTCTATCCGACAACATGTCCAGGTGCTCGAGATCGACGGCGCAAAAGAAAACAAATGCCGGAGATCCCGGCCGAAAACGACCGTTTGGAATTTGATAAGCTCGTAAATTATATCACATGGAAAGTCATGAGGAAGAGGATGATCAAACTCAAAATCAATTTAAATAATAAAACCAACATGCGGTTTCGAGGAGTAACCAAAACGATATACCTACAATCATCTTGAACGGCACATGGATTTTAATCTTATGAAAGTCCTATCCCCAGGCCAAAGATCTGATGACCCAAGGAATATCATTTGCCACCAGGTAACCGGGGCCAATTTTCGCAAATGTATGTTTTACTTTAGTAGAATCAAAATCATTAGAAGAATTCAACATGAGGCCTGTGGATTACGATTTTCGACTCCATCCAGCTAAGAATCAGCAAAGAAGAGCGCTTAGTAGCAGAAACCTAAAAGCACCAACTGACTGTAGAAAGAGCAATGGTATCATTATTCCCAGACTTGATGAATAATCGAGTATTTAACTTCAGTTCGTTTCAGTTGGTACAAACAGTAACCTTGCAAAAAACATGCTCTATTTACGATTGCTACCTCACAGCATCATCTGCTCAAACAGGAAAATAAGAACGAAGCATAGTGAATGATCGACTGCAAAATAATAAGTTGAACAATCATGCAGAAGAAAAAATATTTCGAATACAAGAACACCACTGACTGTAGCACACAGTCATATCATCTATCGCTCCCAACCATCGCTTCGGAGGATCTCGTGGACCCAAACTCCTTAATCTAACTCCATCTACACAAGCCAGTTCACTGGTCAAAGCCTCCATACGTTTTCCCATATCATCCACTGACCATCCTGAATCATCTTTCAATTATTACCTGCCTCAAACAACAGCGTATAATGGGACAAGCGGTCTGTGGCCATGCACAGAAAATGTTCCAACCACCTCAACCTATACACACTAAGTGTCTGTTCCAAACACTGAACCCTAAGACCCAGTACAGTGGCGATCGTGTTGTCATTTTTATCGAATCAGAATGATTAAAAAAGTGCGTTTGCACAGTTAGACTGCGTTAAATGTGTTGTCTCTACAGCAGCATTCTTATCTTTTCCCACCTTTGTACGCCCACTCCCTGTTCCCTTGGATATTTACTCTTTTTATATAAAAATGTAACCATGGCGAAAAGTCAACGGTCAGTGAGGCTTGTCTTGTTGTTTAACACTGAACGATGATGATAATGAAGACCCAATGTACCTCACGCCTAACCTCTGAGTTACTCACAAAATTCCCTCACCATATTTTATCAATACCACGAACAAAACGGTGTTCGAACATCAAACGTTTTCGTATATCTGCTCTCAAAAACCATGTCTTCGAACCGTAGAGCAATACCAGCTTCACCACTGCCGCATATACTCAACCTTTGATCGATAGTCGAATATCATTCTGACGTCACAGATGCCTCAGATTGGTGAGTACCAATCAAGCCTCCCTATATCCGAACAAACTTCATCTGACTAATATACGATCGTCAGGTGAGACGCAACCACCCAAGTAACTAAACCTAACCACCTTGTTCACTTGTGCCCTGCGAGAAAAACGTTCGGCTTTGAGCCAATCAACTCCCATGAGACAATTTTACACTTCGAACGTGCAAAACGCATACCAAACACGCCTACACTAGTGTTCACACGACCTAGAAAAATATACAACTTGCTTGAATATTCACTCAGTAGAACAACATNCTTGTCTGGACAAATATCAACACCACTATTCTCACATGAGGATAGGGCCACCTCCAGAGCAACCTCAATGAAAAGTTAAAAAGGAAGAATGAAAGACGGCAATCGTGACAAACACCACCTCTCGTGTTGATCTCGGGTGAAAAATTGCCATAAGCCCGAAATCGGTTTTGGCTGTTCGCGTGCAAAGACCCAATGAGTGAAATGAATTTCCCTGACACACCCTCCTGTAAGAGGCAGTGCCACAAAACTGCACGATCAACTAAGTCAAACGTCACTTCCAAATCAAGAACGACAGAATCCGTAAGTCTACGGAATATGTGTCTATGTCCTAATATCTGTCTCAAGGTGAAAATTCGGTCAATACAACCGCGACCGGGACGGAAACCAGATTCAGTCTCATGCATACATGTTTCGCGAGAACCAGATAATCGGGTGAGAGAAACGACCTAGTGCAATTTCGATGTAGTGTTCACTAAACAAATTCTTCTCTGGTTTTCGCATGGGAATCTATCAGCTTCCCTGTAAATTAACAGTCGCCGCTGAGTACAAGGCTTTTTAATCCACTCCAAGTGTTCCCTCAGATTCTGGGCATTTTGTTGAAACGACAAACTCATTCAGATTTCCGATTGGAATTGGAATTTACGGTTATCGTCTAGAATCAGCTATGCCGGACATGTGGCTCTTGTGATGGTGTGACCATAGACCAGGTGCAAACGAGCGAACTATAACCAAAGCATGATCTGAATCCACAGGTGTGGACCAGAATGACCGACAACCCTCGACTGATCCACACCACTGGTGACCGATGGTAATGTGATCAATCTGATTCCAACATTGTGAACACGAAGGGGGGGGAGGTTGCGAGGTGAGCCAGTGTCGCTTTTTGTGACAAAATTTGGTGAGCGCTAGAAACAGTCTGTGATCCAAACAATCTTGGATGAGATGATCTCTGTTGTTGGTCCCATGGGGTGGGACAGAATATCAGCCTCCGATGTGTCGTTTTGTCTCCGTTAAGTATCCACACTGGGCGCTAAAATCACCAGGACCTACCACAACGTTCGTTGAGCGCAACCTGTGGCGTAATCGAGACAACTCCCAGTAGAACTTACCTTTCGCCTCAGTGGAGTTACAATCAGTGGGTGCATGCACAGATGCGACGAACAAACAATTATGCTTCAATCGACTGCCATCCCCACATACAGAACCGTGCAATCGAACTGCACATAAACAGCTGTTGATTGGGATCCGGACTAACAGTTCACGCTCCGCCCTCATGCTCAGAACGACCCCAAGACTAATCTGATCAAGACCGCTCGAAACCGAGTCACCTGACATACAAGGATTGAAACGAGACAATGAGGGTGCATATGAGATGCGAAGAGTGATCAGGGAAGTGGGATCCTGTGACGGCGTCTCGGAGACACAACATGCATCTAATTTTGAAGTCTCGTGAACACTAGATAGGCAGCTAGTTGCCCCATTTGAGTGTGGGCGAACATTGAAGAGATCCAAGTGAATTGAATATTTAGGTTGAATTAATGCCTGCGAACTATTTCTTTCCCGTCCCTTAATGCAGCCATCAGATAAATTTGTTGAGCCTTAGTTCTTCGTGGCAACTTGCGTGGTTCCTACATCAGAAGAACGGAAATTAGACGGGTTCTCTGTACAAAAGATCCTGGAGCTATTCGGGCTATCGATAGTTTGCGGCTGCCCGCAAATTGGAAGGGTGTTTTCTTTCCAAAACCTAATAGTAATCTTTTATTCAAAAGTCTTACCCACAAGACAGTACGGGATCTAGGAGCAGGCGTTTCCTCTCCACCCTGCTCGGAGCAACGGATGGCACAGTCCCGATCATCCTGTACCACGGCCGATGCAGTATGCAATTCATTGTTTGTGCTGTTTATCGAGGTTTCTTTTGGGAATAAGACTGTCAGGGATTCCAGCCACCAAGCACAAGAACGGTCAGGTTTGCCAACCAAATACTTTGGTTCTAACAAGAACTTGTATGCAAGCAACGGAGAGTGGCTGAGTCTAAGCGCGTCTACTTGGATTAAGAGTTTTGTCCTTGATGGCTGCTGATATGAACAAATTAGCAGTAATTTAGAAACCTGAATGGAGAATTAAAAAGACAGGTCTGAACCGGTACAAGAACAGCTGGTCTAGTACCCCAAGGCTTGAAAATCCATAAAGAACTGTCCAAGGCGTCGTTTGTACAACTACGACTACTGGGCATACTCGAAATACACCAGTCGAGTGAACCTTCGATAAAACTTATTGGCATGGCCAGGTCTCCATATCACAGGATGTTGCGATGGCTAAAATCTATTGGAACCCTTGCGTTGGTACAACTCACACCAATTTCTGAGGGATTCTTTTCAGTTCGTCAACGCGGTGAGCGAAAGTAACACCGCAGGACTGTTAATGATGCTCTTTGACATGACCTCTTTAATTATCAGTTTTCATGTATCGGAAACTTCTATACATTTGAATGTGTGGCACGGATAATGAAGCTTAAAAGAACTTCTCCGATTGCTCTTGAGTGTTCAGTTCACTTTTGTCAATTAGATCTACTAACAGACTGGTTGTGTGCGATTGATCCACCACAAGGTCCGCTACTGGCTAATATCTGCGTTACTTGAAAATCACCTTCGGTCTGATGGCTTCAAACAAGTGGTTTGCTATTGCACACTGATCAATGAGACTTTAATCCTGATGAAAACGAAATGCGTATCACTGGATACTCAAGATACTATTACTTACATATAAGAAGTTAAAAATGAGAACTAGTCCCACTTTCTCGACATGAGTTGAACGAAACACAGTCAAAGTGTATATCGGAAACCAATGTCTATAGGACAGCACAACAGTTTTGCTATATTTGTCCAACTGAAACTTACAAAATTCTGGTTCGATCTCTTACGGCAAACACCTTAAATGTATTTTCGAAAGGTGGGTTAAGCCGAGAACTAGATCCAATTAAGCAAGTACTCATGAGCAAGGGATGCAGGAGAGGTTGACCAAGAAAAAACTGTTCGAGAAATTCGTTCCATCCCAAGTAGCATAAGTGAGTCAAAAACAGCTTCACATACCTCTGCGTTTCAAAGGCGAAATCACCAGCAAGCTTCGGATCAGAAGCTTAGTGGAGGCACCTAAGTGAAACCGTACATACACTTCTCAAGTTCCGCCAATTCTTGATAAAAAAGAAGCCAGGTGAGAGCGGTCATATCTACGGACCACAAATTGTTTGTAACCTACAACAATCGACAAAGATCTAAAATGAAAAACAGTTGTTAAAAACCATTTATTCATCATCACATGCGGAACAAACGTCCAGATTGAAAATACAAATTGTCAATGAACTTTGCTTTTCAGTCTCATTTAAAGGCCATAGAACGTCAGACTAGTTGGAACTAGATCTGTCGAGGCCCCTTGGAAAGGTCTTTTCCCGCTACCACCATCTGCGTCGCAGCTAATGCACATCCGCTCGCCTTTCATCATTTCAAGGACAGCAATTATTTTACTGAAGTCTTTCTAGTTCATGGCCATCACTTTCATTGCTCTCAGCTAGACATATCGAGTTGCCCACAGTCGCTTGTATTCTTCAGTACTAAATCTTACTGGCTACTTTCAGTTTACACGCATACTAAGTGGATGTACTCCAAACGCAAATGCGTCGTTTCGGTACATTTTTCAAAGAATTTAAGTTGATTTATGATTGTGGTTTATTCTCTCTTTTTGACTGTTTCCATATCTTTTGCATAAGATCGACTCTTTTAACTGCCCCACATCTTTACTGTTCCATTAACATACCTTAGTGAGCTATCCTATACAATGTTCTATCAAGCTCGTTAATAACAATTCCGATTTGCTCTCCGTATCTTTGTATTATTTATCTCCGTGATTTATCCGCTGGACCATCAACAAAGCTTTCTAAATATGCAAAATTTGTCCTGTTTCGTCATCATGTCAAGACTTCTGTGTGCATCGATCAGTCGATCACCGATTTGGAGCCGATCCTATCCAGTAACTAGATATTACATGCACATGTATTTGGTGATCTACCCCTGAATTCCGTTGCCTTAGAATATTACGCTATCCATCCTTTTAAGTCCGCAGACTGAAAGAGTATGATACTGGGCAATCAGTCGTTAAATTCCTTTGTTTTTCGGTGCATTTTCACTAGGTCACTACATTACTCCCCAATGAACCTTTTGATGTTACTTGGAAAGGATTTTCTCACGACTAATCACCAATGAGCTATCTACCGTTGTGCTTCAAAGCGCAATATCAACAAACAAAGCCCTGCCTAACAACCGTCAGGTGTTCAGACTTCGAACAAATTCTGCCCGCATTATTACGAATCACATTGGAACCGTATCCTGCCCAACATGGATTCTGGATAATAGTGAATAAGTCACCACGGTTTTGTCCTTAAAACTGAAAATGGCATCTTAGATGTTGACAGTTCCTTAGCTATTTCAACTTCGTCATGTTAATGGTCCGCGAGGTTTTACCTACAGTATTTTACAAAGCGCAGTTTTTGACGCACCTCGAACCAAAATTTGTCCTGATACACTTAGAGTTACTTTATTGTTTATCAGTAGGCAGTTTAGTATTGAATATCGCCACGGTTGCGCCGTGCAGTTTACCTGATAACGGTTTTCTCACCCGTTGATACAATTCTCTCCAGCAAAGGTTGCGGTGAAAGAAATAACGCAGTGCCGTCCCATCTTTAATCAATCGTCGTCGCCCGCAAATATCATCATTCGCAAACGCACCCGCCGCGTTCGTCGAACATTTGCAGAGGGTTTGTCTAGGTTAAGTCTAGTGAGACCATTGATTCAAACTGCTTTTCAGCAGCCTAACTGTAACTTCCCTAAAATCTCTTCAAACAGACATTCGGTAATCAGAGGGGCTTTAATTTGAAGCTAAATGCTGTTTTAACAAATTCTTCCCAGGGCCACCGAAATAACGAAGACCTCTGTGACTTGCGTAAACCTCGTTTCTCTCACTTTAGCGAATCCTGCATATAGGTTGCTTTTCACACAACTAATATGGTCATATCCTGCCAGTACAAGTTGTTGTACCAAGGGTATCACACGTTTTCCCCTTTTACCTGTCTTCTTGCTGCGCAATAACAGCACGATACTTCAGGAGAAAGGTCAAAACCGATTATAGGTAATAAAACGAATGATCGATTTTGACCGGATTTGAACCTGGCCAATTTATGTATATGTTAGCGGAACACATGCGAAACCTTTCGGTGTTTAAATACCGCGGGGAGTTTTCTCAGTGATTCAAGGGTTAAGTATAATGTACTGGGCAGTAAAGTTCAATTTTTGGAAGAGGTACCGAATCCAAATAGGTTAGTGTGATTGGGCCATGTTTTACGCATCCCCATCGCCCCTTTGCATGGTGTTGTCCGAAGCAGGTAATGGTTGGAGGACGGGTCGAGGTGGACCATAGGTGAAATGGAAAAAAACTGTGAAAACCCTAACCACTGGAATGACTCGCATAGGCCTAGGTAGACTACTGGGCCGGGGTCCAAAGGATCTCCCAAACGATGGTTTGAGATAATAAGTGGCATGGGTCAGTGAAACACTCAATGTCGCTCTTGCATTCCACTTCTTTCCTTCTTTGCAGTTCTACAAGTTATTATTTTTTACTCAACCTTTCACTATTTCTCCTTCCGTTTCTCTGTGACGCACTAAACAAAACCGAAGCAGGCAAATCCAAGGTGAATGGTTGTTAAACCGGAACATCTCAGTTATCGTTAATCTGAATTTCTAAACACGATGCTTAAATCTAAATTGCAATCGCGAAAAACGGTCACTTTTATTGAAAACTATTCCGGTACTGATCTGAAATTTATTAAAGAAATCCTCTCAAAAGAAAACACCTCAACATACTGGAAACGTAAGTTGCCTCAACGTGTTCGTTTTAGAGAACTAAATGGGTTACTGAAACAGACTTGGTATCGCCAAGGTTCCACCTATTTTACCATGGAGGAAATCCTTGTGCCAGATCTACAGGATCAGACCGATTATTGCCTACATTCCAACCATCGCGACCAAAAACCAGTTCGGAGGAACAAAAGGCAGCCCTCGATAGCCTGCCCATAATGGAAGAGCTAGAACCAAGTTCATCTTCATTGCCACACCCTACTGCAACACCAGACCAATAGTAAAACATCAAACTTATTCAGCTAGGAAAGAAGCTGTATATGGGCACAATGATACGTATTTTAAGGTTCACTAATTATCTGTGCATTAATCTACAACTCCCCAGAAGACATACACCTGCCTGGTGGTATGTGATAGACATTTCCTTACTCAGTTGCTGGCATCTCTCGTGTCAACCCGAAAACCTTGACATAATCGAGAAGTAATGTGGGAAATGGTAATGAAGATCAAGAGCCTCTCGGAAAGAAACGTAAGTTTCTCCAGCCGTAACTTCAAACCAGTGTGATCCAGTCATAACTACAATTAATTCTCCTGTGCCAGTAAACTCTCAACGGTTGGTAGGACAATACCAGCACACCCTCTGTTGACATTAAAAACTAATAGATACATACTATGGAAATCGAGGTTTTCTTGGTTGCCTGTAAAAGGATCAGGTCCGAAGTCGAACCAATACTATTCACAGAGGTTATTTCCGACCAATCGCTGAAGTTCACGTTCGCTGCTGGAAAATCGGGCTGATTAAATTACCCAGAATTATTCGTAACATCCTAGGCGTGGGGGTAAGTAGAACGATAAAAAGGTCTAAAGTCACGCCACATGGCACCCAATATATGGACTACACCCAGGTGTTCTTGAATAACAAGAACATCAAAATGGATGTGGAGAAATACCGGACTTTTTAGTAGTAGGAGATTGAATGTTTACATAAAATAATTCACCATGTGATATCATTGCTCAACTCACCATAAAGAAACCATGGAAGCACTGTACAGCTAGCTGTTTCATCCTTGTTAGGAATCATCAGCAGTGCATATGGACCGCGCCCGAACTGGGACGCGAACCCGAACAAGGACGGACGAACGGTTCTGAGTCGAACGCCTTAACCATTACGCTACCGGGCAGGCTCTGAGCGGTTTGTTCAACTTCACCACGTGATCATGTTGCACCTATCCGTCACTGATTTGCACGGTTACTGTCCGTTAGCTCAGAGCGATCGACCCCTAATGATAGATGACTTCTCTGCAGGTAGCCTAAGTACGACGAAGGCTTTGGATGTGACCTACAGAGCTTGATTACTTGGTACATTTTAGTAGTAGGAGATTGAATGTTTCATGAAATAATTCACTATGTGATATCATAGCTCAACTCACCAGTTCGGGCGAGGTGGATATGCACTGCTGATGATTCCTAACAAGGATGAAACAGCCAGTTGTACAGTTTCTTTATGGTGAATTGAGCGACGATATCACATGGTGAATTATTTCATGAAAATACCGTACTATTCAACAAGAGGACTAAAATTCCCTGGAAACGCATCGATGATTTCATTGTTAATGTGTATTTCGTAATGTCATAACAGTTTAGCCCGATTGCAATATCAGAATGTTTTTCCTTAGCCCAATTCTTAGCCCCGTGTTTACATCTGTGAATATCTCTGCGTATACATATAACAAAGTTTTAAAAGTCATAAAAGTACCCAGGAAACAAAGCCGAAATAGCTTGACTATTTCAGAAGCTAGATCAACGCGATTTGGTTCATTCAGGGCCCTCCCTTTACTTTCCTGCACTAACATTTCTGGACAGGCAAACTAGAAAATTGTGAAACTCACCAAGAATCTGGCCTGAACTAGACCATAATGGGTGCTATCGTCGAATTCAGTCATGTAGATTTCCGAATTCACAGGTCTCCCATCCCGTGGCCCGAAACCGATTCCGAATATCAGAGGTGTGCGCTCCCACCATTCGAACGTCATGCAGGCGTCAAATTGAAGTGATTTACGATCCGTACTGACTGACCAGTTGAACGTATAGGGTGAACTGTCAATTCCGTCAGCAGAAGTATGGCCTAGTTTTGCAGTATAGGGTAAGAAGGTGGCAGTCTCTCCAAGGTCTATGCGAAAGACTGCCAGAAGCATAAACCAACAACTTAAACGAATAGCAAGACCCATACCCTGAGGGGCACTTGTTCGACGTTCTTCATGAATACACTGACCACCTTCATACATTTAGGTTTATATGTATACATATATATAAATATGTGCTGATGAATAGATTTGTCCGTTCTCCATCTACGGCGGATGATCAGTGCACAATAAGGAAGCTGTTCACACACATGCACTCATACATGGTTTTTTATCCCGCTGTCCATTGCTTCAGAGGTTTGTACGGTCAGCAGTTCATTAGTGACCTCCATATAGTTGTTTGTATCTGTCTGTATTCCATTCTGGTAAATGCTATTTCACTGTCTGCTCCCCCTTTCGTTCGGCTCCGTGATCCACAATGAATTCACTCAACCCGGTGAGAATGCTGAATCCCCGTCCTTGAAATTGATTGGTGATTTTTGTCGTTTTCACAGCCTTCTCGTTATTGGCCATAATCTGATCCTGAGTTGGTTCGGCATCCGTGAAATCTCCTCGTGGATTCCGACCAACAGATCTCAGGAGCCAGTAGGTTCTGATATCGTCCACTATTACTGGAGCCACTTTCTTTGCCTGAACTAAGCATTTCACTAAGTGGCAAACTATGGAAACCCCAGTTTGGTAAGCCTGCATTTCAATACTTATTAACATATTTTTCACTCGAGATAAAATGCCTTACTCATCACCCAGTATACTCGTTATCGGCCGTCATTCTCTCTCCTTTTTGGAATTAAAGCAAAATAAAACTTGCCACAAAAGCGATGGACTGCTGTTTGTAATATCGCTTTTACAAGAGGAAGAACGTTCGTCGACCATTTGGAAATCCTGAGTATCAGTCGGATAGAATGTAAAAATACAAGTTTTCATTCAATTATTTCTAATTTGAATCCAACAGTACTAAACAGTTTCTAGATCATAGCAAAAAATGTATTTAAGTCCCCTAGACTTGGGTCATTCCATCAAGTTTATCGTAAACTTCCTTCCAAGATCTCCCCCTAGCTAAACGATAAAGCAGATTTGGGGCCAAGGATGCAAGGTATTCCGAGGAAAAAATCGATGGAAGCAGTCATCGGGAGGAAATGAACGAGTGACTGATTTTCTTGGACGATAGAGGTTTGGTGCGTCCGGACTCAGATGAGTTGAGTCATGCTCGAATGGAGCTCCGTATCTGTATTAGAAATCGAACACTCAAATGGAGCCTTGAGTCAAACATACAGAACTGATAACACTTCACTACATATTAGGTCAGCTTCCAGCTGTAAGGTATCATAGTAGTAGCAATTGGTTGTTATTGGCTCACGATAGGAGCAAAGAGTTCCCTTGATCCGACGCATCATTCGCTCAATCACTGAGCTGGTGTTCTCCAGCGGAAATTCGAATCCTCAGGGTTGAAACCTCGAGTGTAACGAGGAGGGTTCTACCGAACTTGAGGAACAAATTTTTATCCTTGTAACAAGCTCTTTAAAGCTCAATTTTTGATGCATTATAAAGACAGCAATGGAAAATGTTGACCTATCAAAGTTAAACACTACAGTTTATTTGTGATGATGAAATAATCTGGACATGGAAAATCAGGGTGGGCAGATCACGTGACCTGGTTTCAACGGCACCACGCGCCACATGCCGATAGTCATCTGTATTTAAATCTAATATGTTCATAGAGTGGTTCATTAACCTCCTATATCTTAGCATTCTATTTTGTGCAGTTCCACTGGATTCCATTGAAGCTTGGTTGGATTGGTTAGAATTCCGGCAACGTGATGGAGTGACTCCGGTTTTTTAATTATATGTGATTCCTCTCAAAATCACAGCCTGTTTGGTAGATTGAAAGGGGAACCAACAACTAGAATATTAACGTATATGTTAACATAGATAGGCAGAAAAAAGTATCGCTGAAAGTGAAGCACACAAACTGTAGTGTGAGGTTACGACTAAGCGCACCCGCTTGAAACCTTCAAACGGAACCACCTGCGTACTTCGAGAGTTTCTCCTGTAGAGCGATTTCAACCATTTGTTTCAGTGGTATGCGCGTCATCGCCTACAGTAAGTTTTTGCAACCAACAACATTAACAGCTTCAACAGTGGTGAATTGCAAGACACGACCTCCACATATATGCTCTCCAAAGACTCCCGTGTCTACCGTGCAACTTTTGCTCTACGGCAATACAATCTGATCACTGCGCAAGGTTTTCTGAGTGGCGTCACCTTTCAAAAACGATTTTATGGTTTGTTATTGTGGATAATTAAAGCAATTCTATTTTTTTGGAAATCATTTGCTGTTTAGGCAGATTTACATTTTGCATAACCAGTATGAACTGTGCACCACAGACAGTAATCAATGCTCTCACGTTTTATCCTCACTAACGAACAACAGATATAGACTTGGATCAATCCCTTAGTGTCGAAAGTGAGTTTTATAGAACGCTGAGTGCGTATCACAGATCTTTGCGAGTGGTGGTACAGCAGCGACATTCATGTCCTCCAAGTGGAAGGCCCAGCTTCAAGTCCCGTGTACCATGAATGGGTTCCAATTAAAAAAACTATCGTAAGATTGACGAGATGACCTGACGTTCTTGCGAGAAAAGTGTCCCAGTGGTACTGAATATGACTCACTGGAGTCGGTTGTACAGACCATCTAAATAACCTGTTAAAATTGGGGTGGAAAATCTTCCAATCCCAAGAGTCTAAATGGAATTTTCTACTCCCGACTTGCAATGACCCTGAATTGTCTTGAAATTATAGCCCAAAAGCTAGCAGATAGAGTGGAGAATTTGTGCCACGACGCAACGTGTTTCTTTAGAAGACACTATCCCCCCCCCCCGGTTCATAAAATGAAACTCTGGAAATTCTAACTCATTTCGTTTATCTAGTGGTCATGGCAACTGAATTCTAAGGTGATCTCAGTTGGTATTCCCAAAAAGTACAAAGTGCGAATTACTGCGGTTGATGAAACTGGATTGCGAATTATCAAGTAGGTTGCTGTAAGTCGCTTTGCACGTTTTCCAGTCCACTTCCACAGCATTGCATCTGTGTTCTCGTCTTGGCTGCCATATTACCAATGACTGCTACAAAGCGAAACAAACAAAAAGCAGAGAGCAAGAAACCAAGTAAATGAGGATAAATTTCAAATGGCAATGTGCACTTGACTGGAGAACTTGTTTATGTCATCAGATGTCATTGACCATTCCATGAAAAGATCTCGAGAAGGTCGGATTTTCTCACTAGATGAAACTTTTGTACTCTCTGGCCGTGTCACCGACTGACTATTAGTTCTGTTCTTTCAGAACTAACGAAATTTATCACCGAGCATGGGTAGCACATGCCTCAACCATATCAATTTGTTTGGATTCAGTGGCTGTCCTAGTGATTTTCTTCGCTTGTTCAGTACCTCATGCTTAGCATCACCATCGGTCATAACCTTCTTTCGCTCTACTCCAACATTACTTAGGAGACAGAAAACTAAACACTGAGAAACTTCGCATATTTCCCTTCCTCTATTCGGTCATGTTTCTAAGTCGCATTGTTAGACGTGTCTTCGTGCTACATTGTACGCCTGGCCTAAATGAACAGTTAGATATCACACTACTGCCAGAACTACCTCAGATTATTAGAATGCTACGCGAACCTTCTGAATATGCGATGATATTTTAGCCCATATGCAAAGGGATCAGGTGCAAATCCCAAAATAACTAAACGTACCTACTTCACCCATCTCCTGTTCAACAAAACATCTATCGAACTTGGGATAATCGAACCTTGCAACCGTATTTTATACTTTTCACTTGCGAAGAGTACCTCAAATATACCTGAGTTGTTATTGAGGTCAATGAATTCTGGATTTTACCTGAAATTACTGTTTTCCCTCGTTTTTGTTCAAGCCATTTACTGTCTGATCCCGGTATTCTTCGCGAAGATAAGGTGTGAAAGACCCTGAGGAACGTCCCTTCTGGTAACGAAATCCAGAGTAGACTTGATTTCGGTTGTTCGTAAACAAAGATGAAATAAGTTTTATTTGATGCATTTCTAATGACTTCTATCTTTCTGGGAAAATTGACCATTTATGGGCACCGTTTCCTCTACCATTGATTTTGATTTTGTTGTGCATTGGCAATATGCACGGTCCATTCTTCGTATCTGGTCGTTGGGTCGAGTCTTCTCCATTCGATCGACTGGGGGGGATTTGTCATCTGCGACCTCAGAATCTGGTAGGATGCATTTCCGAGGGTCGCACATCGAATTTCATCTACACAGTGTGCAGTGACAGGCAGCGCCGCAAACCCGTTCTATTTAGTCGAAGGGGGCTTTCATATTAGGAAATCCGAATATCGCGGGCGTACGGAAAGAATCACTTGGCTAACACACCCCGATCAAGTCTGAAACCGACTTGTTCATTCTAGACGATTGCCGACGAATAATGTCCTCAAGCGACTTCGATGTAATACTCACTAAACTATTATTATTGAGGCTTTCACGGATAATCTTATCTCCTCTCTCTAAAATCATCGATTCGTTCTGATAGAATATAGTGCTTCCTCCGGGACTGGTCGGAGGAGATTGGACAATTCTGACATTTAAACTTCAGTGCCAACTCCAAAATCCAAGGGATTCAATTCATTTGCATTAAAGAAACTATCTCATTAACAGTTTCTATTTTTTGCCAGGGAATGACATATTATTACTTTTCTTGAGGGCATTATTGAAAAATCCACTTTAAAAGTGAGTCAGCTCACCTACTCCCTAAATCTCTCCCCCTCGCTCTCCAAACGAAATCTACGAAAAACAACACAGTGTGACGAACAAGCTCGTTTTCAGTTACTCGATATCATGTCAATTCATAACATTATATATCGAAAAAAATAAAACGATACAGATAGAAGAATCGATTACGGCTATTGAAACAGAAGGGAATCATAGACGCAACTAAGTTTGAACGGGTACGACCAACTGGGACGATTATTCTGAGACTATACGGGCTGCCAAAGGCACACAGGGAAGGAGTGCCTTTGAGACCTATCCTACACATGAGCAACTCGCCTTATCACATGGCACCGAAGTGGTTTGCTGGATTGCTGGAGCCGGTGAGGTTAGCAGTCTCAAAAGACAGCTTACGGGATACATTCGGTTTCGTGGAAGTCTTCAGAAAGTTAGGTCTTTCGGGAAAGCGGATATTCTCACTTGATTTTACCTCACTGTGCACAAACGTACCGATTAGTGAAACGATTGATTACCTGTGCGAATCCATTCTTGAGAACAATATCAACGTAGGTGTTCCAGTGGATGAACTGATACAACTCCTTTTCATGTGCACACAAAATGTCCAATTCAAATTTAGTGGGGAGATTTATCGTCAAAATGATGGGGTAGCAATGGATCGCCTCTGATACCTTTATTCGGTGACGTCTTCATGGCAAAACTAGAAAATGCCCTATTACGGCCATTGATCGGACAGTACACATTTTACAATCGTTATGTAGACGATATTATTTGTGTGGTAGACGAGAATGTCGGTATCACACACCCTGCACACAAGCAACAAGGCCCATCGGAATGTCCAGTTCACTCTTGAAAAGGAGGAAAACGACAGGATAACATACTTCGATGTTTGCCTAAGTCGTCGAGTGGATGGCTCCGCACGACTGCCTGTACATAGGAAAGCTACTTGGAACGACCAGCTTATTCACCTGTTCCTGTGAGTCAGCGTACATTGGCCGTACATCCCGACGCCTACCCGAACGGGTTTGTGAACGCCACCGGGCTTGGTTAAGCACAGGAATGACTAAAACTATCACCAGCACTGTGCTCACAATTGGTTGACTCCAACCATGCAGTGTGTTGCTGAAGCGTTCAGAATAATCTACAAAGTCCGGAGTAGGTTATGAAAACTGGTGAAGTCCCGGGTCTTGTCTACACTGAGGCCGTATGTATTCGTCTCTACGATCCCCCATTGTGTGCCCAAAAGCAGTCCGTGCAAACATTGAAGCTTCCCTGGCCCGAAAACCTATCGAATCCCTTGCAGACTCGGGTCATAGGTGTGAACCGCATCCCCCCAAACTATAATTTCGACCACCACTCGTTTCACATGCACACACACAACAGTGGACTTATTTTGACTACAACAACTGTAATCTATCATCCCCTTTTCATTTGCAGTAAACCAAATATAAAGTTATGTATTGGCATAATTACGAATAACGGAAAACAAGACTGTTCGTCACACTGTACTGTTTCTCAATGTGTTCTGTGGGATTATTTGGAAATTCGTGAAAGCGGATCAGTAACAACTCAGATCCTTTGATCTGCTTAGGCACAACCAGCTTTCTTGGACCAGTAATTTTAACCCATCATTTGCATTGCAACTAATGTGGATGGTCACATTTCCGACCGATTATTTCTTAAGGTCAATTTTCGGGCCCCTGTTGAGCTGAAATCTCAGGTTTCTGCCCGTTTGGTTAAATGTGACATCCGAAAGAACGGAACTGCGATCAACCAACGGAACAAAATGGATCGGGGAAATTCAACGTTTTTTTGTTCTACAAAACCTAAACGGAGTCTGCAGCATTGTTGACGGTTTCTCTGACTTGTACATCGTGCTCCGTTTGGTTTTTGGCATCTGACTTGCCAACAGCCCTATTAGAAATTTCAGAATGTAAAGCAGGTCATCATCGTTTCTTATCTAGAAGCGCTGTGTTCGCTGAACTGTTTTTGTGTTGGTGCGAGTATACACTTGACGGTCGTTGTATTGTCTCACTATCTCATATTATAAGACAATCGTTCCCCTTATTTTCTCACTTTCTTTATTAATGAAATGACACCGCATATAAGTTCCAGGAAGGGAATCGCGGGCAGTAAACAGTTGCCGAGTGGAGAAGTTGACCGGCTGCGGAAGAATTCGAACCGGCGGCCTTCAATCTTAAACCTCACTGCATTGACCGCTCGATCCCTGTCAATCTACTTAATTTATCCAAAAATCAAAACATCGTATGATCCTTTTGGAAGTAGCATCCTACCATGGGTGTCACTCAAACGTTGTTGTTATTCCGTGCTCCTAACCAATCGAGCTGTGGTCATATCATGCATTTGCAAACAGTCGGATCAAACTTCTCACTGGTTTGATTCAGAACTGGAAACTGTTTTCGAAGTGTCCAACTGTGATTACCTCAGCTGATGATCTTTAGAGCGACAATTATGCAAACATTTAACCAATGGTGCATTCGCATTGATTGGCTTTCGGTTACGTGAACCATGTGAAGAATAATCGATATTAATCAGAACCGCATTTTGTTTGGTCACCAGCTTAAGGTTGATCGTTTCTCACTGTATGCTTAGACATGCACCTGAATGTGGCTGACGCATCGATTTTCAGCACTATTGCTGTCCTGACGTACTAGCTCTCAGTTTTGACATTTACACCGCTTGAATGGAGATCTCTCGGGTACATACATAATTCACAAAACCACGGAATCGGGAAGCTTCCGTTCGAAATGATTCAGTATCGAGATAATACGAGGTCTTTACTTACTAAATATGAGTGCAAAATTTCTTTGTCTTGGCTAAGCATCAGCTAGATTTTATGTCGAATAAACGGGCTATTCATGGGTGTAAGGAATCGAACAATTGTAATTCGTCGTAACATCAGTCAGGTGATTTAGCCTGACAAAAAAGCAGAGGTGATGAAAATGTGTTTGTTTAGGTGTATGTATGTGTGTGTTTATGTAGCAGAGAATGCGAATGATGAGAATGAAATACGTGACAGATTGATCTGTAACAAAGTTTGATTCAAATGATTAAATTCAAAGTGAAACAATGAGTAAAGTAAAATTCGGTGGCTCCATGTGCAGCCAACAAAAAAAATTGTAAAAGCCTAGGAATACGACACGGAAGAGGAGTGAAAGAAAAACTGAATCGCATATGAATAAAAATTGTGGAAACAGAAGTAAGCGAAATAGACCAAAACAGCAACAATAAAAGCAACACCAATAGTAACAACAACAAACCCACATTACCACAAAATTGACTAGAATGAGAAAAATCCGAGCATGATGATCAAATGAATGGCTGAGGCCATTTTGACAGTAACTTGTGATGGTACGACATAGGTCGCACTTAGTATTCTTCTCATGCACGGTAAAGTACGAATCGTGTACGAGGTGTTTTCATTGGCGTGAAGTAACCAAAGAAACCATATGATGTTACTGACAGAATAACTCCCGGTCCGGAAATGGATAAGTGAACTAGCAATCTGTCCAATGTTTCTAGCAGAGAGTTGAATCTGACTCCTGCTCTCTTCAGGAGAAAGAAGGAGGAAGGGAGAAGGGGGTGGTTCATACGAACAAGGACAGAGGAAACAATTATGCTGTCATCCTCCAGAGAAACGTTTGTTTCTGTTAGCCTAAGGCTTCGTTAGTTGATAATAATATATCTAGGTCCATGGTTGGTTTGTTTGGGATTGGTAGAGATCATTTGCTTCCAAAGTTAGAATGGATATTTTGCAATAGAAATATAAACATAGAATGAATGTTGAAACACGAGCGGATTCCGGCTATGAACAGATCCGACTGAATTAATGTCCGGTCCTTCCAACAAGTTGGCCTCATCTCCAAGCAATGGATATTTGTAGCACGAGACACGGAAGAACATGTAGTACAGTTGCCCAATCACATTATCTGCGGTCAACGGATTGTAAGCGACCTGGGCTGTCATAAGTGCCTGTTTCGATCCTCGAGATGCGGTACCCCAAGCTGGAGAACGGTTCCATATCGGAGTCAAATAGATCACTCCGTCTTTCGAGTGGTGTTCAACGGGTGTGTTTGGAGCTTTGTCCAACAAGCGATAACGACAATTGGCCTGTTGAACCTGAATGATTAGTTAAGTGCCAGGAATTTCCACACGATTATCAATTTATATGGATACATATATGCACTGATTACAGTACGTATCAATAAAGTTGTATTTGAAATCCATTGGTCAGTTGTGTGAGCTTAATTACCTGCTGCTTTGCCTACTAATCAAACGTTTAGTTGAATCGTCGTGCGTGTGTAAACAACAAGGGGAGAAGGAAATGCAGTAGAATATCGAGAAAGAATCCTAACCAGCCTAAAAAGTCAAGACCATAATGAATGTGGAGTCAGGAATTGGCTCAAAACCAGCAAGATAAATGAAACATCCACCGACTGACCTGTTGTGTTTGACGTTCAGCTGTCACAGTGCTAACCGAATACGGTGGAGTGGTGTGAGAATTCCCTGTTCTCAAGTCTAAGGAAAACGGATAGTAACGCA
Organism: Fasciolopsis buskii; assembly: GCA_008360955.1. Lineage (NCBI taxonomy): Eukaryota > Metazoa > Platyhelminthes > Trematoda > Plagiorchiida > Fasciolidae > Fasciolopsis > Fasciolopsis buskii. The sequence continues at coordinate 110,259 of LUCM01009448.1, forward strand.
GCGCAGTTCGTCATCTTTATAGGTTATCTTATATACTTCTTGCTGTTGCATCATTGTTAATAGTGGATCAGCTTCTTCAAACAATTGTGCTGACATGACATTGTTATGCCGATCTACAACCATCCATGGCGAACGTATTTTTATGATGGTTTGTATAAAGACAGTGATTGATTCAGTCGTCTCTAACATTCGAGATTTTATCGCTTTCGATTCGTGACGCGATGCCCTGTACACAACTCGCTTTGCGTCGTCCAGCTCTACCGGGTCCCCGGATTCGAGGAAAACTTTTTGTTGTTTATCATTTACTTCCTTTTTATTAATGACATAACAGTGTACAACATCTTACTGGAAGGAGGCCGCGGCCAACAGGGTTGCCAAAGGGCACGCTGGCTGGCGATGGGAGGATTCGAACCCGCGAATTTCATATCCAAGCGCCACGATCTTATCCACTTGGCCACCGCCGGTAGGTAGGACTAGAAACATATTTATTGGCCCCGAATTGTTGCCAGCGTGGTTGATGCTCTTTCATGCATTGAGATAAATAACTGGTCGTTCGACCCACGTTAGTTGTACCACAGGTGGCTTTGAAGTGCTAAACAATTGTGAGGTTGCCAAAGGCAATTGATTTTTGTCCTTAAATCTGATGACAGTTGCAGCTGGGAGCTGGTATCTGATTGTAGCCGCGTAAGGGTGGTTTTGACTGCAGCAGACCCCCTCCGCTGATGCGTCGCCTTTAAACGGAAGACCAGCGAAGAGTTTTCGTGGCAACCCTCGGATACCTCGATGGTCGGTGTGTAACTTATAATGGGATTAATAAATCGATCGGGCATCCATTAGCTGATGGCACGGCTTGAATTACTTGCAAGTATGCGTCCAGTGTGTCATCGGAACGTGTGGATACAAATCCGTGAAGGTTTTTGCACCGTCCATTTCACGTAACTTTCATAAAAACTCATCTTGGGATTGAGCCGTCTGAGTGCCTCGTTAGATCGACAGCAGAAAACTGTATTGCCAGATGTGTTTCGTTGAACTTTCTCACAACCTCATGGATTTCACCACTTTCAGTGTTGCAGGAAATATCATCCATGTATCGATAAGTGATAAAGGCTTGGCATTGTTGATTTAATTTCGTTTCCCTCCAATGAGACCATAAATATATCCGCTAGGAGTGGACCAAGCGGTGGCCCCGTCGCAACTCCGTCTCCAGAAACGACGATCAACCGTATAATTAGACTAGATTTCGTGCATAACGTCAATGTGCCAAGGAGACTAGACTTTCGCGGTTCAATACTGACGACAGGACAACCAAGTGAGTGGAGCTGCCGTCAATAGATTACATAATCTAAACACGTGATTAATCCATTGGCTATCCTCGTGTTCCTATCTCCAACCTACTCTGCAAATCTTGTTTAATAGAACTGAAATCCGTTTGATCACAAACTCTTTTCATCCCCTTACTAATAGGTATTTATGAGTACATGGGCTCGAGGAGGAAATCCTTACGGACGCAAATTTACCCAATTCCTGTTTAAATGCTCATAATTGTTTAAAGAGATCCATAACGAATATATCCACGTCACAGAGATTGACAAATTCGCATCACAATATTTGTCACAAAAAAACCGTGGTTAATTGCATAAATATTGAGTTCAGTTCATGAAGCCTTCCGCAGCTTAGTAGGCCTGTTGGGCCAACTGGTTTAAACAAAAGTGCAATCCTAATACTTTGGACGGGAGGTGCTCCAAGGTCAAGGTTATTCGCAATAGTGATCCGAGAGAACGTTAAAAGCGTAGTGACACCAAATAGTGCGACAATAACCTCGGTCCGGCCTTGTACCTCAGGTATATTAGTGGTGCATTAGACCCCGTTACCAGTCTTTCCCATGAAGTGGAGTTAATTGTGTATTCTGACGAATTGGATAGGGTGGCAAACAGTGGAACTAAAAGAACTATCTGAGCCAGTAGAAGCTGTTTTTCTGGACGCAGCATTTCAAAATCTATATCTGACGAAGAATTTCAACTGGGCAAAAGGCGCAAACTCTGGTTCAAAATTTTCACATCCTCAAGGTAAAGGAACTTATTGTGAGTGAAGTATGCTGCTGCGGTATTCAAAATCGAAGGATATGTGTCAATATCCGTGACCCCTCGGTCGCCGTCATCCCCGATCCTTAATAATTCAGGGTTATTCGACCTATGACGAGCAAACCTTCCTGAATAGAACGACGGTTGTATGTAATTTGTCACATCGTCTACCATCGCACAAACCAAAATTCAAAAGGTGAGCCACCGCGGAAAGGTGTCCACTCCTCGAACAGACAGGAATCTGCCATTTTCATTCATTTTCAGCTTATTTTAGATTGTTTTTATTTTCACTCCCATCAGAACATGGATCTGACACCTGTCAAAAACAGATTCCTTGCCTTGTAGTACTTCTCTACCTCTCACTCCACAACAAAGAAGGCTGTATAAGACATCTGTTTGAGGAATGCTGCAGACCGGTGGAAGTGACTGGAAGCTGATGTGACCTTATGCCAACCAGGAAGACGTGTATCGCATGGCACACAAGGACGCAGAACAGTCAGTGAGTCAAAGAGTTTGTGAGTCTTCATCAAGCCTCCCCAGGTGACCACGATCCCCAAGGCGGTAGTTGAATTGCTTCCACTCGAGTGGTTAAGTGGGCAAAAGTGGGGCTTTTCAGCTTGAAGGTTTACCTCGCCACCTGCTAGACTTCAGATGACCTCGACAACATTGCTGAAAATAGTGCATTTTTCCGCATCTTCATTGAAAAAAATAAAAATAAAAGATGAAAAGATAATGTGTAGAGAACACTTTGAACCACCGGTGTTAACTAAGACATACTTCTTAACACTAAAACGATGAAATGGAAGGGGACCACAGCTAGGAATAAAAGTGGGAAACATTTTTGTTTGTCACTGCCGTTTCTCGAGATTTCGTGACTTACACGGTATGGAAGTTGCGCGCACTTTCCTCGTACTTCGCTGAAACCTCACGATTGGCGCACGTGAAACATCAAAATGTACAGCTTGTCCCAAAATAAAGGAAACGGTATGCGAGTGAGGATGTAGGTGTACCCGAAACCTGTCACTCGAAACAATCATATGCGGACGCTGAATTTACGTGAACAACGTAAACCCGGACTCAACTGGGAAACTTGCGGGACTGTTATGGATAAATCCGCATGTTCAAAAAACTGGAAAGACTAAAAGGTTAGTAAAGTTTCTTACAGGATGACTTCACTTTTCCCCAGGCAAAACAGCAAGATTGGGCTGTATTCGCCTATACCACCCCTGGCCTCGTGAGCGAAGTGGTCCTAACAGAAGAAATTAGGTTGATCGAGTGCTTTCAAAATTCAGGTGATTATGAGTTGAAATACATGTGGTGTTGTCTCGCACATAGTTTCCTGTGGGGCTAAGAATCGTTGGTGCTTTTCAACCAGTTTGCGCCAGAGATATGAAGGTGAAGAAAAAAGCTAAAACTCATCTGGGAAAATGCGTTCACTTACCGCTCACCACATGCATATGAAAAGTTCAAACGGATGATTGTTAGTGGCACAGATTCGAACTCGAAGTTCGATGGATGATCGGATGATCGCGCGCTCTCTCTGACCGGCTGTACCATATCTGATCTGTGAACAGTGCATTTCCACTACCTTATTCACTTATTGTTTGCACCCTCCTCGTACTCTCGACCGGAATTTTCGGATATCGGAAACTACGTGGAGTGTTGAATCGGTGAATTTTCTTCGCCTGCTACCGTTGCAAAGCTATAATGAACTAAAAGGCATTTTCCCCAAAACCTTTCCGTTCTAAAAGCAACCACTGATTTCACTTTTTGTGGTACTCCCCTATCCCATCACTCCTCCAGACTGCAGAACTGTCTCACATTTGGCTTGGATTGCTATTCAACTACTATTCAACTCCGATCGTAGGATACCCCAACCAAAATTTAAAAGCGGTCAGTAGGCAAACAGAGCTCGCATATAGATCCCACAGTAGTTCATAATTAAGAAGACTTTTGCAGCTGATCAAGACAGAAATAAAGCGTTCCATTAATTTCTTTGCAAACGAGTTGCAAAGTTTCATTGACATGGCATATTGCTTATATGAGACCAAAATACGAAATATGCAAACGGTAAGGTTGATGTGGACCACCGCATTATACCCTTACACACCCATCCAAACAATGCTCCATTTGGGTTTTCAGAGATCCTGAACTTCCCCAACTGCAGACAACATTTTTTTCTTTCTTTTTTCATGAAACATTTCTCCACGTGGTATCATCGCTGAAGTCATCATAATGAAACCATGGAAGTATTGTACAGCTGTTTCATCCTTGTTAGAAGCCATCAGCAGTTCAGTTCAGTGCCCGGTAGCACAATGGCTAAGGCGTTCGATTCAGAATCGTTCGTCCCGGGTTAGCGTCTCAGTTCGGGCACAGTGGATATGCACTGCTGATGGTTCGTAACAAGGATGAAACAGCTGTACAGTGATCCTATGGTTTCTTAATGGTGAGTTGAGCGATGGAGAAATATTTCATGAACAATAATTCAATCTCCTACAGCTGACACATACATTCAAAATTATCCGTCAATCTAGAACATCATCGTCTGATGGCCTTAGTGGAATCTGTCTAGTGATTTTCATCTATGGTGCTAGTTAACTTGTCACACTAGTCACCACTGTTTAGTGAATCAAAATGAGCCTATACGCAGATGTATTGTGAAAGTTTGCGTGCCTGCGTGACCCAACGAGTTCGACATGGTGGATTACTTCAATTCACAGATTCGGTCAACCTGATGGTCCTCTAGGTGAGGGTTCAATTGAATTGGTAACACCTGAAAAAATGACCGAAAGAATGAGTGATCCGGGTAGATGTGTTTCCAGCCCGCCACCCTCCACTACCTTGTGGACAGGATTTTGTTGGAGCAAAAGGCTATTTTGAGAACCCAAGGTGTTCGCCTTAGCAGCTGGATGCCATAGCGATGCCCATGAACAAACCTTCATAAATCACACCGAATTAACTCCATACTCCATCGGTCGTGGCACAGGATAGGGAAGGCGGTGATATATGGGCTTCTGTTCACAGCACTGAGCTGGGTTAATCCCTCACGGTCTCGTGGGTCAAACTCTCGCGTCAAGGGTTACCGTTAGAATCCCCCCCCCCCCAAAAAAAAAACCCATGCAATGTGAACGGACGATCAGATACGTTATATGCATATGCACACACAGATAAACACACACCACATGTCCCAACACATCGCACGAGCACGCTCCACACATCATGTGTCCGGCTCCTTGTCACGTCAAGAAAACGCGTTGGTTTATCGGTTTATGCTTAGCGATCATTGTCGCTAGATGTCTGTAAACGTGCTCTCATTCATTCAGTAGGCGACCTGCTCGACGAACGGTTGTTCTGTGTCCCCCAGAAGCGGGCTCGTAAGGCGAAGTATTTCTCGCTCAACTACCTCCAGCGCCCTTTCTACCAGGGACCCTAACAAACTTCGTCTTTTCGATACGGCGACTGCGTAAGATGCCACAGAAAAATGGGGCTCGATAGATTTATGCGCCAGGAACATAATTCGAATAACAAAATAATTCTGATGCGACAGTCAGATTAAAATATTCTCTTTAACTGAATGCCCACAATTCACAAACTGAAGTATCAAATACGGAAACCAGCTGCTTCAATGTAAACAAACTGAACTTCGAAAAAGGCAGATGCTAAGACTTTGAAAGGCCCATACAAGATTCCTTCTCCAGAAACATTCTTCGTAGTCCAGAAGAATAAACTTTCTCCCGCTTCGCTACCCGCGGTCCATGAATGAGGGATTCAAGCGCTCGTGGTCAGACAAACGTTGGAAACGCTCTGAGAACGCGGGCGGAGCGTCTCCTGTCAGAATGGATTGCGTTAACAGTTTCCTTTGTCTGCAATTTGCCTGAAAGGTGCAGTACGTGTTGGCAACATGCAAATATCATGATTTGGCTCGTGAAAACTTTTGTTTTCTCCTAGTCCTGTGGTCACGGGCAAACGCAAAACGCATACATTCCGCACACTGAATCTAAGACGATATCGCTTTACTCCAATCATCCCGAACTACCAACCTCATTTCCCCGTCACAAAGAAACACGCCAGTTCCGAGCGAACAATGGGAACAGACCAAAGAAGTCATGCCACACTCGGCGCTGACTGTCGCGCATGACTCATTGGCATGCAAATCTCAGAAACGGTGGATATCCTCCCTTAGGGGATCGGGGACCCCCTCGAATGCCCCAAACAATTAGACGCACAAGTCCCGGAGACATTAACTGACCAGGAGTCTGAAAAATGACCGGGAGCAATGGTGGACAGGATAATGTGGGGAAATGAGAAAAGGTTGTGTCTGTCGGAAATAGTCGCAATCTTTACCGACTGTTTGAGAATACTGGTCCACGGAAGCCGAGCGTAAGTGTGGTATTTAAAGAATCCGACGGCACACTGATTCGCTCTCAGGAGCCCCGGACGAAGCGTTGTGCAGAGCACTTCGGATTGCAGTTTAGTTGACTCACACCCACACTGGGCCTACCAATTATGTAATCAGGTGGAACAATGTAGGTGGGTTTTCTGAAGTGGTATAAGGCAGCTGGATCGAATGGACTCTCGTTATCATTTATGGCGAAGTGATAACATCGGAGTTAACAAAACCCCTGGGATCAATCAGAACAAAAGAACAGATCTCTCAAGACTGGCGACAATCGGTGACTGTAGAGATTTACAAGAAGAGTGATAGATCCTCATGTGAAAACCATAGGGGAACTAGTTTACTGAGCATTGCATCCACACAGTTGGCGAGCATTATCGTCCGCTGATTATCTAGTACTCTCAAAACGTGTATGTTGAGAACAACACAAGGTGGCGAACAAGCTCGTTTTCAGTTATTCGTATTCATGCCAATACATAACATTAAATATGGTCTGGAGATGGTTCAAGGTAAATTGTCGGTTTGCAGTCACATCAGTTCACAACTCTAAGAATGCGCCACGTTGTGTTGTTCTCAATGTTCTGTGGGGTTTTTCAAACGCTTGAACCAAAACGTGTATGCTTCAGAATCAATTCAGTTTTCGTCTCGGTCGGAGTTGTATTGACCAGATTTTCATTTTGCGACAGGTCGGAAATCACTTTGGTGTTTGGTGGAAGTTTCCGTGGCCCGGTTGGTTACAACGGCTGAGCCTATGAGATCTTGTGGTTCTATAGTGCTCCACGTCTCAAGATCACAACTGCCGGTTCTCGTCATTCAAATGTAGTGGATCGTTCCGGCTGTTAGGCGCGTCTCTTCTACTACACTCATGCATGAATGTCATAAAAATGCCTTTGCAAGCTCATTCGTATGCTATATGTTAATCCAGATTTTTCAGAGTTTTTCCAACATATATGCCACTGATTGTGAAGGGATCAAAAAGTTTCGCCATTTTCCTTAAGAAAATGTCGCGATTCTACTTACAGATTTCCTCTGATATCTCCTTTTGTAGACTGTAAAAGAATCAGTTAAAATTTCTTCACCCTGGTTGTTTAGACAGAATTCTCCGAACATGAAAAATGAATTTTTACGGGAACATGGAAATTTCATAAACGTTTTTGGAAGAGTGTTAGAATTTATCCTAGTTCATAAATAATAACAAACTGGCTTGTCCGACCACCGCGCTTATTTTGTCGGGTATTCTACCAACAATTACCTATGTATTTATAGGCTGAATATAATTATTTGCTAATTGGATCATTTTGCGATAACCAGGGTCTAACGATCATGGGTCATCGCACATGGAAAATCTTCCATTTAGGATGGATCTTGATTTACTTCAAGGTTCATTTAGGTATGCTGCGTTACTCGCTTACATTGCTAACGTGACAGTGAAGCAGTGAGCGAGAAACAGTGCAATCTTTCGGTACTACAATACAGAGAATAAAAAACTGTTTTCCGAATATCGCCCGATCTAAAATTTCTTTTAAACTTTGCAAAGGTTTCACATTAAACGAGGTCACCGTTTATATCTAATCAAATTAATAAACTATGATAACAGCATTTCTTTCATGGAGGTAATCAATCATGTCCGAAAGTGCCCGGAGAGTTAATTATGTTCACGTTATGATTTTACGGCAGAAGTGCTTTGCTTTAAATCTATCACGGATTATTACCGATATTTCATGTTCTATAGAGTTGAATAATAGTTAAACGCCCCAAGTGTCAGCATATGTGCAGTGGGGATTAATCACATAACAAAGCAGGCCATACGATTATCTTGTCCAATAGGAGAAAATGTTGAGCTCATCAAGCTAAGGAAACCTTACTTTTGCCGATGAATAAATGGCATATGGTGACCTAAAAAGCACTTACAAAATGAACATTTCTAGGAAGAAATTCTTCAGAAAATACCTCGCCTCCTTATTTCCGTCCAAGTTGTTCAGTTTTATACGAATAGAATTAGAATTTTTTACCAACAAATCAAAAGTGAATGCACTCCGGATAGGGTAAGTTTTATCGTTCTGGCAACAGAGACACTCCTTCATTCTAAGGAAGTAATCAATATGAGAAACAACAGTTTCTCCGAAGAAAGTTCCGGCGTTTCAGTTTACCACAAATTCGTGAACATGCTTTCTTGAGTTGAGCGGTTTTCCTTCAGTTAGACATTTTTCGGCTAACAGTACACTTGGCTAAAGGGCATGCTTCACATAAAATTCCACCCCTGGTTGAATCTTGATCCGATTAAAAATGTTTCGCATCGTGACTTGATAATAAGTGAGGGTACCTAACCAGTGGACAATGACTTAGAAGTTCTGATGCTTCTGGTAGTATGAAGTAAAAGCAATATCACACTGAAGGTCCTGGTGCCACATCCGGATGATCAAAAAATTACTGAATGATTGCGCCAGACTCATTGATCGCCACTGTTTATGAATGCTGGAGTCCTAGCAATACACTCGCCAAAATATCGTGAATGAATCTGACTTTGCTCTTCCTAATGGGCTTGTATTATATCGTGGTTGAGATATATATGTGATAGCTTAAACGGGACATCGACTGAATTCCGAACCTACTCGCTCACTGGATAGCTCCAAAGCAAGCGGCCCATTAACAAACAGATTTTCCGGTTCTTCTCGAATAAAACCAGATTCAAGTACCCGCCCCCCCCCTATTCTGCTGCCTATTGGAGTGAAAATTGTCCATGTGATTATTGTTGTATGAACTTCGGTAAGACCTGCGTATGTCTACGAAAGTAGGAATCTGTCTCGCAGCTTGTGCTGTTCTTCAGGGATGTTTAGACAGACCAAGCAATAACAACTGATATAATACAATCTTCATCAGGAGCAATGAAGCCCCAATCATCAGAGTGGTGTTCATAAAAATCGAAGTTACCAAATCAGGGAATGAGATCGACGATAGAGAAGCTGAAACTGAAAATAAGAAATTATGGTTGTCAAGTAAAGCAGAATGGATGGTTTTAGCTCAGAGTCTCCAAGTTTGCTTGCTGAGTGAATCACTGAATCATTTATTCATTCATTCATTCATTCGTTCATGCAACCGCTCACTGATCGAGTGACTGACTTTAGTAATCGATTGACCGACCAACCGACTGATTGACCAACTGAGTGACTAACTGATTGATCGTTTGGCAGGCTGCTTTATTGGATGGTTGTCGTCTCAGCAAAAATGCAATTATAATATCACTAACCTGATTCCAATCGACCACACGTAGTTTGACACGAGATCCGGTTACACGTCCATGAGTGGGTGGTGGTAAACTGACAATCATGTATTCAACCGTATCCGCATACTGAGAACCCTGAGGACACGGTAAAGCGGAATCTGTGCAACGTACACGACAAGATCTATAGGGAATCAAAAAAGAAACAAATCAAGATTTTACTGTGGATGCACCGGTAGCTGGCCAAAAGGTATCGAAGTAAAAATAATCCAGTTTTCAGTTTCAGTTTGTGCAGCCACTAACCCTGCACAAACTTGCTCTGGTTGTGGTTGCTGCCTCACAGCAGCATCTGCTCAAACGGAAGAAAGAACGGAGAATAATGAAGACTGACGTCAAAATGGCAAGATGCGGAACTATACAAAAGAACAGAGGTTTCGAATACAAGAATTTTACATGCTACCACACTCAGCCATATCACCTATTATTCCCAGCTATCGCTTCGGGAGATCTCGGGGACCCAAACCCGATGGTCTCACTGGACTTAGACCAGCCACTGGTCAAAAATTTCATACGTCTACCCATTTCATCCACTGGCCACCTCGAACCATCTTCCAACTATTACCTGCCTCGAAGAACAGCGTCCAGCGCGGTAAGCTCTATGTGAACATGCGCAAAGTTGTCCCAACCGCCTTTAGCTGTTCTGACTCAGTGTGTTCTAAAGAATGAACTCTAGGACCCAATACCTCACGTCTAACCTCTGAATAACTCATAAAAGCCTCCCATCATTTTCCACCAATATCACGAACACAGCGGTGTTCAAAAACTAATAGTCTTCGGGCATCCTATGATCTTAACGTCCATGTTTCGGAACCGCAGAGCAATACCGACCTCACTGCTGTTGTGTAAACTCAACATTTGATCGATGACCGGATACCACCCTGACGCCACAAATGTCTCAAGTTAGCGAATACCAAACGGGCTTTCACTTTATCAGATGTACGACCACCAGGTAAAATACAACTGCCCAAGGAACTAAATCTTCTTATTTCCTCAGTTGCTCTCCTACGAGAAAAAAGTTCGGCTATGAGCTACTCCAGTCCCATGAAACAATTTTACACTTCAAAAATCCAAAACGCATACCAGACGTACATATGCTGTCGTTCAAACGACAGGGGAAACCTTTCAATGTAATTCGGTCTCCAGTCAGTAACAAAAGGTCGCCTGCATATTCTACGTTTAGAGACCTTCCTGTCCAGCCGAATATTAACGCCAATGTTCTCACATGAGGATAGGGCTAATCCTAGAAGGATCTCAACGGCAAAGCTAACAAGGAAGAGCGGGAGACGATAATCGTGACGAGCACCACTTACCGTGAAGAATGCGGTTGAAACATCGCCATAAGCCAGAACTAAGGCTTCCGTTGTTTGAATACTGAAATCGGATGCGTGAAATGAATTGTTCCGGCACACCCTTCAAAGGGAGTAGCACCACAGAACTGCACAATCGACTGGGTCGAGTGCCGGTTTCAAATCAAGAGCTACAAATATCTTGGGTCTACGGAACGTGTGCCTATGTTCTAAGATCTGCGGCAAAGTGAAAATCAGGTCAATACAACTCCAACCGAGACGAAAACTGAATTGGTTCTCAAGCATACACATTCTGTGAGTACTAGATAATCAGCGGACGATAATGCTCGCCAACTGTGTGGATGCAATGCTCAGTAAACTAGTTCCCCTATGGTTTTCACATGAGGATCTATCACTCTTCTTGTAAATCTCTACAGTCACCGATTGTCGCCAGTCTTGAGAGATCTGTTCTTTTGTTCTGATTGATCCCAGGGGTTTTGTTAACTCCGATGTTATCACTTCGCCATAAACGATAACGAGAGTCCATTCGATCCAGCTGCCTTATACCACTTCAGAAAACCCACCTACATTGTTCCACCTGATTACATAATTGGTAGGCCCAGTGTGGGTGTGAGTCAACTAAACTGCAATCCGAAGTGCTCTGCACAACGCTTCGTCCGGGGCTCCTGAGAGCGAATCAGTGTGCCGTCGGATTCTTTAAATACCACACTTACGCTCGGCTTCCGTGGACCAGTATTCTCAAACAGTCGGTAAAGATTGCGACTATTTCCGACAGACACAACCTTTTTCATTTCCCCACATTATCCTGTCCACCATTGCTCCCGGTCATTTTTCAGACTCCTGGTCAGTTAATGTCTCCGGGACTTGTGCGTCTAATTGTTTGGGGCATTCGAGGGGGTCCCCGATCCCCTAAGGGAGGATATCCACCGTTTCTGAGATTTGCATGCCAATGAGTCATGCGCGACAGTCAGCGCCGAGTGTGGCATGACTTCTTTGGTCTGTTCCCATTGTTCGCTCGGAACTGGCGTGTTTCTTTGTGATGGAAATGAGGTTGGTAGTTCGGGATGGGATTGGAGTAAGCGATAATCGTCTAGATTCAGTTGTGCGGAATGTATGGTTTTTGCGTTGCCGTGACCACAGACTAGGAGAAAACAAAAGTTTTCACGAGCCAAATCATGACATTTGCATTTGGACCTGTCCAGCTTGTTGTGCAAACAGTGTGTAAACTGAACACTTGCATACTACTGCTGCTCTTGCGACTTATTCTTCCATCGATTAAATCTATCGAGCCGCAATTATTGGTGCGATCTTTCTTGGTCCTTATTTTTGAACGATTGAAATTCATTGTGTTCGTGTTACTCATGTTGGTTTGTTGACGGGCATTGAGTGCTGCTAGGGCATCCATCCCGTAGTGGGGAGAACGTTATGGCGCGTCCCTAGGTCGGCGCGTGTTGAATATTTGGACTCCTAGCAGAAAGGCATCCGGGACAGCCGAACATCGGAATCACGTGACTTGGTCAACGCGTGTAGGCTCAACTCATCGGTTTTGCCAGTTTCCAGCCCTAACTTGTTAAGCCTAGATACACGGCCAGTACGAATACGTTGCGGTCCATTTACCCACTACAGACGATTAGGATTCTCAACCAAAGCCTATGATTCTAATTGGGGCCTGTTTGCAAGACAGCAGGGAGTGGTTGAGTGGAACCCCATCTAATTGGGTCAATTATAAGTGAATTTGAGATTATATTCTCCCACTCAATTCTCTGACTTATTTACCAGCTCAAATCAACCCCAACTTGAAGTCCTGGAGACTGCTTCATCTGGCCTCTCCACCCCATTGACTTTCCAGACCTGATTGGATCTTCGTCTTGAGATAAACAATCTTCTATGGCTCGTTGATCCATGGAGGTATCCAAGCCATCTCACCACGCCACAGTGTGACGAAAAAAAACAAGGCCGCAAACAAACGTCCTCCATGGCCTTTGGTGGTCAAATGTTGGGTAAATTTGAAGGTAGATAAGTATTCTTGAATAGAATACTCACTTTTGGTTCCGAGATACTGAGGATATTGTGTAAAAGTTAGAAAATGTGCTACCACGCACACCAATAATGTCTTGCGTTAACAACCACGGCCAAGTTCAAACTAATACGTTGCCAGTGGATGGTGGAGGAAAATTAAGAACACTAGGAAGAAAAAGGAAACCTACCTATAGAAATCAAAGTTAGGTGGATAACTTCAGGAAGTAAAATATTCCCTTCATTTCCTACTATCGTGATTTACTTGATCAGTTGACTTACCGACTTTTCTGGTCAAATGCGTAGTCCTGTGGACAGTGTTTTGTTATACACGTGTAATTCCCGTGGAAGTTCATGCACAGTTCGTCTACCGCGCAGGGTTGTTCCATGGTCTGACACTCATCAATATCTAGAGTTTATTCAAAATCAAAGAAGCACGGAAGTTACGAAGCCAGTAAGTACCAATAAGGTAAAGAAACCGAGTACTCATCGGAATAAGCATTATAGGTACTTGGTTTCACAAACTACAGGCAGCGCGTTGCTCGAAGCCTGATGTATTGAACCATCAAAGCAACAAAAAATAAGTATGACGGTCAAGCAAGAGATACATGAGCAAATGATATCGCGTGATGAGTCCAAGTGCCAGTCAAGCGGTACAGCTCGGTTAGCTTCGCCATCTCCTGGAACTGCAACTCACCAACCCGAATCGTGGCCATTTACGAACGAGCCGAACAGTAGTCCAAATGTTTTGAGTCAGTAATGTATCCGTCTAGTTATAATACATGCGAATCGCTTGCAACTAAAATCTGACGTGTTCTCCAGTTGCATGAATCAGTTTGATGGCATTAATTATATGGTCTGGGGTCGGAGCTGTTCTAGTTCGTGCTGCTGATTCCTGTCCGTGCTCATTGAGATCGATCGGAGTGAATGATACTGTAATATATAGTCTATAAGGGAAGGCCACGTGCGGCTGACAAAAGTATAGAACTATTTTTTAGTGCGATCAGCCATACAAAAGTGAAGCATGATTATACTCAGAAGAACAAGTTTGACTGTCAAATTCCTCCGATATCAGCTGAACAACATATGGGCTTGGAATTGCGCCGACCCCAAGCCCGAGAACAAGTACGGAATCAGCCAAGAACCCCAGTCCGAGGGCTGATTGTGACACGCTCAGGGGCGGTGGAGACGGCATTCGCTATGAGGACTAAAGACCAGACAGTGAGCCATTTAGATGGGGGAAATCAAGTAATGTGCTCTGTCATGTGTGGACCCGGATAAACCATTTGAATATGGGGAAAAAACTCGTGCTGACAGATCAGAGACCATTTGATCGTCTGCTTTTGATTAGGTGGATTGGACTTGAACTAGATTCGAGACGACCGGTTGAGTGTGCTAGAGATTACGACAGCGATAAACAAGAGGATAAAACATCTTGAGCATTCGCATTTTGCAGCCCTAAAGATGTTCAATAGGAGTCCAAAATACTGTGAGTATATTATTGATAGTTCGCATATATTTTTCAGTCTTTTCGATTCATCGTTGGATGAGGGACCGTAACACTGACGTCAGCCAGTTCACGTTTGCAAAAGCATGTCGGCAAATCATACAATCATATTCACACCCCTGAACATGAGCAAAACGTGTGTAGGAAAATGATTAATGGAACCACTAGATTCCCATTCCATTTTTCTAAAACACGCATCTATTCCAAAACTGTCCTGTTATGTATACATTCAAACATACTTTTCAAGGTCAAAATCTATCTTCCGAGTTCAGTGTTTCGGTAAATTAGCATGGCATTACTATTTGAAATCGACAATCGGCCCTCGAAAGTATATAGCTGGTGGGATTAATTTCTATAACCACAAGATTTTGGTTCGTCTGTCTAAAAAACGGACTAAAAATCTTCAAGTCGACAGAGAACCAGGAGATAAAAGAACACCCGAATAAGCAAGAAGCAACCTTTTGCGATCCATTTGCTTCCTTGTTTAATGGTAAGAAAAAACCCTTTGGTTTTCAGAAGAAGAGCTAAAAACAATTGTGGACTACCGATTACGGAAGTGACCGGCAGTGAAAAGGTTTAACTGGCATCACTGAAGTCCAGTGTCAACCGCTTGATCATCTTTGATTACAAACAGCCTAAAGTTGGTCGGGTTTAGTTGGAGAATTCCGGTCTCCAGAGTCAAGTGCAGGCCTCAAATGTAGTCGCTGTATGCTTAGTAATGAGTAATGCCTTAATTTTACCTTCTACTTATTAGGTAATGTGAAATATACAAACAGCCCGGTATGAATGTGAACAATTCTTCAGAACAAATGTAAAACTCATATCCTCCAAACCTCCATACGCAAGTCTGATCAAAACTTACCGCGACACAGTTTCGTTCTTGGGTCCAATTTGTACCCCGTCGGGCATTCACATGTGTAACCTCCGTAATTATTTACACATTTGTATTGGCAAGGAATAATACCCGATGCGGGTTGGCATTCATTTATATCTGAAAAGCAAAATAGGATTCTTTTCATGAGGACTGCCTCTTTAATGTTAGTTAGTTGCCAGGATGTCTATAGCACTGAACATATTATCTTCAGCTGCACTACACTGGTGATTGCATATCCGTAAGAAAATGTCGAAATCTAATGATGTACGCGGGTGATTCGATAGCGTTGATGAAAGGTCGTTTGAAATTATACCAATTTAAATATTTTGAAATGGACTATGAAATAAGTATACTACATTATTTGTACGAAGACAACTGAAAAATGATTCGTTCAGACTTGGTTAATGAGTCCCGTTTCCCGGGAGTGATACTACTAGTGATATTAGATAATGCGGAAACAACACCTTTTTGGATAAATATCTGAAACATCCGACAAAACATCAGTGATATTGATGAAACAAAATTTCGCGCGTACATCGTTATTTACTTTTGTTCGCAAAGGACGAGGATAAACATGGGAATTTCGATTCAAAATAGTATAGAGTGCATGACAGTGTCCCTAGTTGTGTACACACACTTTCAAAGGTTTCGAGTACAAAGAAGGTGACCATCATTGCATTTCCTTGCCCTCGACCTCTCAAGTACTCACGTGTGGTGTGTTACAAAGGGTAGTTGGTTGTAGATGTAATACACGATGCATTCAAACTCGCTTCGCGCATATGCGAGGAATAGGAAGACCTCGACCAAACTAGGCCATACAATCAAACAACTAGGCATATTTGCTTATAAATTGGTGTTTTCCATGTAAATTGGGAATGGGATTAATCTAAATCATCCTAGGCATTGTGGCTTCATTAAGTATGTCTACGGTTATCGTTTGCTTATCAGTTCGCTTGTGTTGATCGCAGTCACTGGGCGGGTTCTTCCATGGAATAAAGCAATAATGGATTTCCAACACATGGAAAGGACGTGTCTAGAATAATGAACACCGAAGAAAAAACTTGAAATTCTCCAGACAGCTTTGTTCCAAGATCTTAAAATAAAAATGAGGGAAGATAACCGGAACCCCACAATTTGTGACATTTTGGAGCTTGGATTTTCCCGTGAATCTCCACTTCATAAGGAAACTGACTTGTCATGGGCCACTGGTCATAACCTGTGTTAGCTTTGGCGCTGGCATTTTGCTATGCTTTGCTTTAAAATGTTCTGCTCGCCATAAGAGTTACCGTCGTTGATTCCTGGCAAGCAGCGAATTAATTTCACAAGTAATTTCAATTAGAACTAATGTTTTTTGCAAGATACAACAGTTTCTCGTGGCACCGGCCACTTCTGATACTGAAGCAATTTGGGTAAACAAAGATTTGCGAATCTTGCATCAACTTTCCAAACATCCATAACTTCTCATTATTCATGATGCATTATGCTGGCCACTGGATGCGGCTGCTGTGCCAACTTGGCAAAATGATTCGGTGGGGATCCTGAGATATCATCACGCAAGATACCATAATGGATAAGCAATTTCTAAACAACAGCAAGGGTTCGCTGACATTATCTGGTAAATATGGTCCAGGAATTCTGACAAGCATGATTATGGAGATGGATAAGTAAGCTGAGTAAGGCACCAATTGTAATCTAAAAGCCGTTAAGACATCCGTTTAAAACACACGCAAAAATATGGTGTTCATATAAATTGATCCATGATCGAAATCGAGGGGTTTTCCAGTGACGTCGACATCATCGTATATAGCCGTGCCTTCGCAGCTAATTGCGGCTTATCTGTTCAACATCGGCCTATGGTCCTAATAAGGTGGAAACAAGAATAGTAGCAACGTATATTATCGTCATAAGCAATAATTCGCCTAAAACCATTTTAATATCTTGGACAGCCTCAGCATGTTCGGAGTGGGCGTCTCGGACTCTGAATTGGCTACTCGTCATGAACGCCTCTCGAAATTCTCCCAAGTCATCCGCCTGTCCAATTTGCCTCTGCTGAGTGGGTCATATGCACTACCCTGTCATGGCGGAGATGTTCCCACAAAAAATGTCAAGAAAAAGGTGAACACCCGGCGCCCTCCACCGGCTTGAATGATCACTGAAGATCAGTCTAAGGGAGTTGACTAAACCCTGATCCCGAACCAGTCACAGGCAACATAAGAAGCACATGACGGTGTGCTCACCGGTGTCCGTGGTGAAAGGAGGGGGTGTCTAGCTCCATCCGAAGGGCGCATGAACTGAACAATCACTCATAAGCTCCCCGTGGGTCACGTGATCCTCAGATCGTCCTGCTGCCTTGTGGGTTCCCTAAATCAACGCTCTACTTCGGCTTGGACAACCGGGTAGTACCAAGCCCGCGGAGGACTCATGGATCTCGATGGATGAGTGGTGATGTGGAGATGGACAACAGAAGAACTAGTATGTGTTATGAATTCTACACATTGTTTCTTTTACTTTCTGCTTTTTCGCCCATTGTTTTCATTTTTCGTCAGGATTCCGTTGGCACACCATTTATATTCAGATTTTTGTAATATATATGTATATTAGAGAGGGACTTTTTATTCGTTGTACTAATGAGACATCAAGACACACCGCTTTCAGGGGACCGCCAGGTGGAGAATTTGACTGGCAGCGGGAGGGTTCAAACTTGTGATACTCAGCTTGAGAAACCACAATTTTGACCCCTTAAATACTGATCACCCAAGAAAATCCCTTCAACAAAATTCTACAGAAGGGTCTTCGTTTTATCACAATTGTTCTTCGAAGTAATGGTTACTCGAACATTTTTATCAGATAAAGATAAAAGTTGTTTAAATTCACTGAAGTTGTAGTCCCAGTAACATTTCATACGACATGGACAATGTGCGTAATGAGATTACGATGCACGAGTGGTAATTACTAATATTCAAACTAAAATATGATTACGAATTTTGCAATTTACTTCGGTGTTACGTCAAATTCATTCGGATTTTTCGGATGTTTTCAGGCATTTTCATCTCAGAAAATTTATCAGTCTACAACGATCCTAAAAGAACCCGACATTTTACATACTTCCCGTGTTCTTGTGGTCAGTAAATGCTAACATAAACTCAATCATCTTTATGTGAATCCAAGCACACCTGTGCTGATACATCGTCCCGTGTTCCCATATGTGACCACATTCCACAGGACCGTCGTCACTTGTATCCCCATTATTCTTTATGTAAATTGCGTACTAAATATTTGGCAGCAGTAAAATTCGAGCTTTTAATTATCCACGGTGCCTCCGATCGATCTGATGCACCTCGTTCACGGGAATAGGATGATAGAACTTACCTACACAACCAAGTTCGCGGTCCCATTGGAATCCTTCATTGCACAAGGTTTCCTTGCGTTCTGTAATAAAATTGGACATTTATGCTGATGAATGACAATAGGTATTTCAGCCGTGAGATAAAAATCAACGTCACTGCAACATGTTTGCCAACCCACCGTTCTGGTTAAACTGTCATGTTGTGTGAAATAACACTTTTAAGGGGAATGGTGATCAATATCAAGCTCCCGTCAGGGATTTAAAAACAACGGAAAACTATTGTTTGTGTAGCAATGAAAGAATAGTAAACAAAAGCGGCTAAGCTTGCCCACACGCTTTTGTTTGTAAACGCTACTTGTATATCCGTTTCCCCATGATAATCGGCATATTTGTTTGAAACCACAAACTAGACATGATTTTGGTAACGGAGTGCAATGCTACCGGGATGGTCAATTCATTTACAACTTCCTCCAGCGCCAGTGTCACCGTTTTCCTTCTATTCGCATTCATGTTCTCTTGCCTCTTAGGGATGATGCTGCAGGTCCGGTGGGCTCTTTCCAGTCTGCAAAATACACGGGGTTACGACCAGCTGAATATTTCGGGAATCGAACTTTTGGACACGTTGTACATACCCATATGGCCCCACATTTGTGTTTTTTCTTCCCTCGGAGCATGTTATCTACGTTTTAGTATGCCTCCTCGATCGTACGTTTAAATCACACTTCGGCAGCGTGATTCATTATGCAACCTACATAGGTGCTTGAACTTAAGTTTGATTGGTATGCATCATTAGACTCAAGCAAGCTGCAGGATTTTCTCGATCATATGAATAACAACGCAGGTATGTTTTGGATGCACTTTGCACATTCGAAGTGGGAAAGATTGCTGCAAGACTAAATTGGCTCGAAGCCGAACTTTGTTTCTCACGAGAAGAATTGAGCGAGGTAGCCGTAGCTCACCAAGTGGTCGTATATCGGATGAAGTTTGTTCGTGCATACAAAAGGGTCGATTGGTATTCGTCAATCTGAGGCATCTATGACGCCAACATAACACCAGAGAGTAAACGAAAGGTCGAGTTTACACGTCATTTCTCTAATAAGGTTCATAGACATGGCTGTTTAGAGCAGAAGCAAAGCGACTACTTTCGGAGTTTGAGCACCGATGTATTCCCAGCACTGGCAGCGTATAATGGGCAAATTTCGTCAACAGTGCTGAGGTTAGGCGTAGGATACTGGATTGCGGAATTCAGTTAATCAAACACGTCCTGAATTTGTATATATTAAGGTAGTTGGAAGGTGTTTCACATTCCCGCAAATGGACATCCTCGGTGCATCTTGTTGGGATTCAAAGACGTAGGGATTGGAAACTTTATGCGATGACTCAACGACGCAGTTAGTGGCACCCTTGCATTCGAAGCATTCTTGCTTCTTTATAGTACTTCTGTCGTACGATCTTTTGGTTTTTCTTCCACTATGGTTCGGTGTTGCCAAGTGGTATAGAAAAGCAGACCATGTTTGTGCGGTGTTAATGGTTGAATTAGTTGAACGCAACTGAACTGCATATCAAGACTCAACCCTATCATGCCTATTAGATAATATCCATTTGAAGCTGACATACCTTCCAGCAACCTGAACATTTGACCAAAGAAAACCACATGTGGTTGACACATAGTTACCCGCCAAAAAGTAGCAAAGGCAACTTCCTGGAAGCGCTGTACACTTGTTTCACCTAACTTTCTAAGACTCGCAAGCAGTACATATCCACCAGGCCTAAACTGGACCCTATATCAGGTAGTGCCAATGTACAAAACAAATTTTGCACAGCCAATTCGACTAGCCTAGTGACTAACATGCAACCCGCAATCATTCATCATGGGTTCATGACTCAATTTTGACTCGACAGCTATGCCCTGAGGCTGACGATTAACAATAAGATGTTACGAAGCTATGAAACGGTCTTATCAAATGGAATCATCTCCCGAATGGAAGTCAACTTACCATCACAACCGCGACCGCCAGCTGGTGATCCATTCGGGCAACGACAGCTGTACGATCCCGGCTCGTTTACACAACGTGATCCACGAGGACACTGGAAAGTGCCCACAGCACATTCATTCACATCAATACATTCAACTGTCTGTGTGGCTGCATTCATCAGTGCCTTGTATCCAGCTGGACAGGCCGCATGACATTTGTACGTTCCGGGTAAATTCACACAATGCTCATTTTCACGGCAGTGATGTGTTCCAGCCAGACATTCATCAATGTCTAGAAAAATATTAGAAAGTTAGATACCAAAATTACCGATTCAAAGTCCAATTTTAGTGATAATTTTCATTTGTTGTGAAGTTTATCACGTGTCATTTTTGTCGAGTACGTCTAATACTTGTAAAAGTAAAAGCATCACCGAAGACAAATGACGAAGAATTGCACTGAAATTGCGAATGTTCAGTCGGCTGGGGATCCAATAAACCAGCTTAAGATTCAGGATCACGGTTGTCGGTTTTCGCATCAACTTATGCACCATGACAATGCACAACCGCACTGATTTTCCTTTCCTATCTCACACTCACTCACTCGCTCATTTTAGTCACTTGCAAAACAAAACGAAACTCATCAGCTTGCTTCCTCTAGCGGACTTAACCGTTACACTGTCTCTTCACCAGTTTTTTTAACCTTCTTCATTTTTCTAACTCTCCTTTCTACTTAAAGTTAGTGTCTGCGCATCTGTCCATCATTCAGTCACCATATGTAAAGTACAAAAACTTGATTGTCCCAGTGACGAATTTCGGTTGTTTTGATTGAAGCTCCATGTTCCTTCTTTGCATCACTTTTTCGTTGTTTACTTTTCTCCTAACAGTGGTGAATCACCAATTTCCGTTTCCTCATTTTCGAATGTCCAGCACATCCTTGTAATAGGCTCCAACCGCCAAGTCATCGCCGAAGAATTTGCTGTAGTCAACGCTTTATCCCAACTAACTGATCTTGTTCACACTTCTATTTTTTCCCTTTTCTCAGACATATCCATTTTCTCTGACTCACCGAACGTCTATACAGATTCATGTCCCATCAATCTTATTTGCCCAAATCCTTCGCTCACCTCGGGATACACATTTTGGCGGTGCAACTCATCCGAATGAGACCATTTTCGCAACGTCTTAGCTTTCTATCCCTGGGACGATTGTTGCTTCTTTCCGGTCGCTTTCTTTAGTTTCCAAATTAATCGGCATCGTTTTTCAAGGCGGGATTCTTTTTATTCTACGTTTTTCGAAACCGGGTAAACCCGAATCCTCGATGGATTCGACCACGCATGCTACCATGCTGCACGCTCGAAGCGCAGTTGACCTCACCCATACAACATCATCTCTCAGAACTAACTCGTCTGAACTGAGAACAAACGGTCGACAATTATATGGAGAGCCAGAGAATTTGTTTGCCGAAAACCTGATCGCCTACTCTACTCAAACACCGGTAGCCGAACATTTTGTTTCATTTCCCCGGAACAATCTTTTGTAGTTTCTGCACTTCCAGTTTCCTTACCATCTGTAGTTCCCCTGATAATCTTGTTCGTGAACTGGACAAGAAAGCTGGGGATTTTACTTTCTGGTTCGCCTCCATTTACAGTTCACCTAAATATCTTACACCTCCAACTTCT
Organism: Fasciolopsis buskii; assembly: GCA_008360955.1. Lineage (NCBI taxonomy): Eukaryota > Metazoa > Platyhelminthes > Trematoda > Plagiorchiida > Fasciolidae > Fasciolopsis > Fasciolopsis buskii. The sequence goes on from LUCM01009448.1 coordinate 132,720, forward strand.
TCCTCTCCAATGTTCCTCTTTTTCTACCTAGAAATAGCATGGAGAAGATCCAATAAGCATTATCCTCTCTGAAAGTATGGAAAACGCCCAGTCACAAGGATGTCTTCCATTGTCCTTAAAATGTGAACCTCTGAGTTGGCTTCTATTCTAGACCAACCTTTCTGTCTTTATCGTAAATCTCCAACTTTTCTTATCCCCCACCTCGGTTTTCCCTGTCCCTGAATGCGGCGATTCTTTTGGCCCAAACGACCATCCTCCAATTTCCTTCACACCTGTCATTTCGAAAGCATTTGCAACTGTCATTGCTGAGCCACTGCTTTCGGTTCTCAAAGGAGGATGAATACTGACTGACCTCTGATATGGATTCCGATCTCGTTGTTCAGCCAACAATCTATTGGCCCTTGTCTCATACTACCGGTGGACTACATTGAATAACCATGAAAAAACATCTAGTTTCATTCGAAATCCCAAGGACTTTCGACTAAGTTTGATACGAAGATCTTTTGGCGGAACTGGTCACATTCGTGCTCCCCTCAGTTCTTGTACTTGTACATCATGTTTCGCCAGCAAATTAACCATCTCTATCTGGGTTGGTCGATCACTGTTTCAGCCATTTTTGTAAATTTTGACGTTTCGCAATATTTAGTATTTGTTTTCAACCTCCTTTATTCATTAATGATCTTCTATTCACTACCTACAACCGGTGACGCCACTTTTCACTGCTTTCCTCCTTGCTGTACTTCTCGTTATGCAAAAAATAACATTGATCATGACCGTTGTGCTTCCAGTTTATCTTTAAAATCCGATCCTTCCTGGAGATTCAATAACCATGTAATATTTAATGCTTCCAACAATTCTATCCTAATCTCTTCCGAAATATGACTTTCCCTACACCTGCCTTTGGATTTGACTGGTTTCCGTTTCTTATACTTTGTTTTCCTTCTCGGTTTGCCTACTAGTTCTTCATCATGCTTGTCGTCCTTAATACCTGAGCTTGCTACTCCTTCGCTGGGAAAAGCTGGATTTCTGTTTTGAGCCAGCCGTTTCTTCAATTCAACTCATTTCCTGTTGCATAAAGCTCAAATCCGCCTCACACTTGAATACTGCAGTCATGTGTAGAACGGGACTTCCTTGTTTGTTTTACTCTTCTTGGCTTGGTTCAAAAAAGGTCGATGCCCTACCTTAACGTCCAACCTGCAGTCCCGAGCCCGTCGCCGAGCGATTGTTTTACCACCTCTTATCTGTCGATGCTATTTTGGTTTCTGCTCTTCTGAGCTTCCCTCAGCAGTTTCTCTACCTATAACCTTTTCCCGCCCATTCCAAACGCAGACATCCAGTCAACTTTAACGTGTTTTTAAAAGCAGAAATTATATTTCTATCTTTTAGTTTTATTATTCTCCGCACTGTAAAACAGTGGAGCTCCCTCCCATCTTCTGTCTAACCACCTAATTACATTTTTTTCTCTTCGAAAATAGGATCAATAAACTGATATTTATACAAGGGTTACTCCAAATTGCCTCCCCACAGGATGTCTTTTGATTATGAGGTTTATCAATCATACAGTATTTCACTATATGTGTAATGAAATATTGCGCAGATGGAAGCTCTTACAACTACAGGTGATTACTAGAGAAAATCCAAACATCTCACCTGTTGTTGGCTGTTAGGATTCGTGACCTATTTCCCAGCCAACGTATTCTGATCAAGTCGAATCCCGACTCCGACGACTGGCGATTATTCCGCAGGCGGTTCCGTTTAACGAAAGCCCTATTTTTACGTTACTCCTACCATTTTCCCAGAGCTCTGTGACTACGGACCGACAAACGTCGCATCAAATTCGAAATGGAGGACTTTGTAATTGCTGCAGTGTAAAGTGAGTGCGTGAATTTAAGCTTTGGATATTAGGTCAGTCGTCAAGGCAGTACGAATGGTGGGTTCTCTATACAATTCACGCCATTATAAATGAACGGAGATGAATATGCCAGTCACCAAAATTGGAATCTACTTATAATTCCCATAGCTTAATTTTATTGAGATCACCAAATCGGTAACTTGGTGCTGAGACTTTGAGTAGTGGAATAAAACTGAATACAACTACCATTTAAGCAGATCAGGTGTGGCAACAAAAATGATGCTAGTGCTGGGTGTTCGATGTGTCGCATTCGTTAGTCAAAAGCAAATGTTAGACCCGAATGAGTTGTGCGTTTCACAGATCTTATTCGTCTATAGGGCCTGAAGTGTGTTTTGAGGAAAATATCCGATTAATGGCCTTTAAATTCGGAGCCTCTATCTTCTTGCCTGTCAGAAGGTTCCGGTCAGTGGCCAACCGGTGGGTGCTAGCTGACAGCGGAATAGTAACGAACTGCCAGCGCTGCTCATTTGGGGAATTTTTCGACATGCTTCACTCATTAGTGGAGTGAAAAAGGCATCCCTCATATCCATTAAGGCTCACTTCCAGAGACAGAGGCCCCTCAACTATGACCCTGAGACTTGAATTGGCCTAGAACCACATAAGGTCTCATTAGTTCAGGTGTGGTAACAAGCCGGACCTAAGCTAGTTGCCGCCTAGCACCGCTGGTCGTTTTGGTGTTAGACGTTTAATTCATTTGACCACCATCGGCCAAGCTCGACCGGCCTGGAGGCAACCTACTAATTCAGCTGATTGGGCACCTGCAATACTGAAGCTGGCATTCCAATCGATTATATCTTGACATCCGTCTGTGTGGAATTCACTAAACTTCGGTTTGCACACAATTATCACTGTATGATCCAGTCAGTCAGCCACTACAACACACTGTTGACTCAACTCCAGCAAACGTGGAGGACTTGCGCGTGCGATCCGAGAAGTAGAGGAAACGGCTGTTGGGTTACTTGATTGGATGTTGTCGTTCTGTCAGTTTGTTTATGTTTAGAACAGTGCTGTATAATTAGAAATATACTGACAGCTTCGTAGGTTGCGCTGGGTTATGGTTCTAGGAAGTATTGGCGGATATCGCCCAAGCAAGTTAACAACAAAAAGCAGCACAATTTGATTAATTAAATAAAGGTAGAGAATTTTCTCACAAACCACTTCTCCTTCCACACACACATATACAAACACAAACGCGAACAAACAATTGTAAACTCACCTTCACACAATTCTCCAACACGATTGTAGCCTGCAAGACATGTACAATAATAGCTGCCGTAGGTGTTGGTACACTGGTGTTCACCACATACATCCGGCTTCGTATTGCATTCATCGACATCTACGGATTGGAAGCAAAAGCATGTTACTCGTCTACTTATGATGAAGTGCTCTGTCAGCACATATAGTGGTCAGAAGAAATCAAATCTTGAACAGAACAAGAACAGACGTGACAAGGAGAACAAATTAATTGAACAGAAACCGATACCAAACAATTTCACAACGAACAGGGGAATTGGTGTCAACCCCAAACTGGTTTACAGAGGGCAGTCACAAATACGGCATAATTCTGCATAAATTCCGGAGGTAACGAATGTCAAATTTGCCTTGATCTCAAAAGATCATGTAATTTTTCGGTTGGTTTACGCGCAAGGCACGTGATGCAGTCCGATACGGTCTCACGCTGGCCTGCGAAAACAGGTAACCAACGCGAACCGTGAAGATAGACAGTCGTGTAATCCAAACATTCCGCAAAAGCGTTTAGACGGAGGGTACTCTACCAATCGGAATACTTCCAACCTTGTATATGAATCCATGAGTTGTAAATAGAACTTGAACTTGTTCCTGTTCACCTAAGATCTTCTTGTTGACTTCATTCGCGTAGATTGGGTCGAATCCAAGTCCGTAATTACTGGTAATTCTTATTCGCTCATTAACGTGACTGACCGAATTCCGTCTACTAATTACAAGTCTAAACATTACAAATTTTTTAGCCACGTTGCAGATAGGCTTTGTGAAATCGAACGTGAAGGTAACTAACGGGATGCCTTCCGAAACTGAACACTGACTTCTCCCGTGAATAACGTCATTTTGGATGACCTTACCAACAGAAAGATGCAATTAATCTATTAAAAAATTCTTAATCAAAGCTCACGTGTTTTGGAAAGTTCATAACTTACCTATGCATCCGTCACCAGAAGGGTCCTCTCGCAGTCCGGGACCACAAGAACGTCGACATTCGTAACTGCCCGGTGTGTTCACACAACGTTGATCTCCTGGACAAGGACTAGCTCCATTGGTCGTACACTCATCAATGTCTACGCACGAATGTCCATCAGCACCCAAACGATAGCCCGAATGACAGGCGCATGTATAGTGAGGTACAGTGTTCTCGCACACATGGTCACATTTGTTCAGACTACGAGAAGAGCATTCGTCAACATCTGCGAAACAGATGGTTTGGAGAAAATCGGGTTGTTTTCCATTGGGTTAAAAGTTCATTTTGCTGCAAGATTCTTAACAAAACAGTCTATCAGGGTAAGGTTGGGTGTAGTCTAGTATAGCATGATAAAGTATAAAAGCGAACGCTAATTAAAGTTAGCATGCGAGAGAAGCGTATTGACAGCAGACACTTTCGGATTGTACAAAACAGGATAAGCGATCCTGTGTTTCTAACTGGCTCTTTGTTTGGATCCCACTTGGCACTTTCTATGAAGTTCAGAATGAAAATGTACCAATAACCGTGAATCAGATCATTTGGGCCACTTTACCAAGTCATAATATTAGAACATTCTACTCAGAAACGGAGAATTAAAAACGGCACAAGGTACATAAACTGGCCAGTAAGAATCACTCACCTTGACAGTAATCTCTCATTGTCTCCAACATGCCACCAGAGCCAGAAAACCTAGCGCTCTGTAGCTCAAAACCAGCCGGGCACACTTCACCGCCGATCGGTTTAGTGATGCTGGCTTGGGCTTGTAAGTGCAAGAAACGTTTCGTCCGGTCCGCATCGGTGTTCATCTGAGTCACGCTAAGCTCTTGATTCAAATAACGTTGACGTCGTCCCCGTCCAGATTGGATGAACGAATTCCATGCATATGGTTCCAGTTCAAACCGAACTTTGCCCGGTTTGCGCAGACCGAAAGTGCGGGATGAGTGCCCGTGAAGTTCCCCTGAAGAGTAAAACGGAATGGAGTTTGAGAAACAATTCACACCGATAAGACGTCAATATGCACAATTATTTGTAATCATTATATCCCACCGATTAGCAAAGGAAAAGCCAAGATTTGGAAAGGAAGGAGTAAGGTAAAAGAAGAAAGAAATAATTCAGTAGTTCCTGAGAAATGTCAAGCAAGACTAGTAAAATCACACAAGAGGGAGGGCGAGAAGTGAGAGTAAAGTCGTCCGTACTGATGCCGACAACGAGGGTAGATGGACTGATTAGAATTTCCAAGTAGCTCACTAATTAGTCTCGGTTGCAAACACAAATCTTAGAAATGGTATCACGCTAGTTGGGATCATGGCTTGATATTTTTTTTGACAACAACTGGCGAATCTCATTGTAGATTGATGAAGGTAAAATACTCAACTGTGACTTGACGTGGAAGTTTGGAGTTTACATTTGATCCATTCCTTCGCTTTTGCAGGAAAAGGTTATACGTCCAAGCGATTAAATGACTACACACAAATATGTGTAACCGATCGAAACGGACGATATCAATTAGGACGTTATCGGCACCGGTTCTCTATTGCTGGATCTGTTAAAACAACTGCAACTCTAAATGTCTCAGCATGGTCGGAGTGGGCGTCTCGGACTCTGAATTGGCTACTCGTCATGAACGCCTCTCGAAATTCTCCCAAGTCATCCGCCTGTCCAATTTGCCTCTGCTGAGTGGGTCATATGCACTACCGTCATAGCGGAGATGTTCCTACAAAAATGTCAGGACAAAGGTGAACACCCGGCGCCCTCCACCGGCTTGAATGATCACTGAAGATCAGTCTAAGGGAGCTGACTAAACCCTGATCCCGAACCAGTCACAGGCAACATAAGAAGCACATGACGGTGTGCTCACCGGTGTCCGTGGTGAAAGGAGGGGGTGTCTAGCTCCATCCGAAGGGCGCATGAACTGAACAATCACTCATAAGCTCCCCGTGGGTCACGTGATCCTCAGATCGTCCTGCTGCCTTGTGGGTTCCCTAAATCAACGCTCTACTTCGGCTTGGACAACCGGGTAGTACCAAGCCCGCGGAGGACTCATGGATCCCGATGGATGAGTGGTGATGTGGAGATGGACAACAGAAGAACTAGCATGTGTTATGAATTCTACACATTGTTTCTTTTACTTTCTGCTTTTTCGCCCATTGTTTTCACTTTTCGTCATGATTCCGTCGGCACACTTTCTGTATTCAGATTCGTGCAAAAAACAAACACTTTCAGTGGTGATATCATGACAGTTTTTAACTAGCCCACACTAGCTCGATGGCATTATGTCCTCGGTAAAAGCATCTGCTCTCGGTACACGACATTACAAGTAAAAAAGCTACAAAAGAAAGGTGAATGGTTTGAAAGGACACATCATGTGAGCAACTCTTTTATAATCAAGAGATTCCCAGAAGAAGTGAGCATCATGCGGGGATGGTTTTCTCCAGCCAGTTCCATAGCTCACACCAAGAAAATAAGCATTACAATGCTGGTAGGTTAAAGTCATTACTCACACAAGATTTGGTTCAGAATGCTTCCGTGCCTAAGCAACTCGGCTTTGACCGCATAGTGGTCGTTTTCTTTCATGGTGTGGTATACGGAAAGTTGTGGGTAATTACGTGACTTGGTCATATTTTCTTGTCCATCTTTTTCAGAAGCATTTAAGTTTTGAAATTTGTTGACAAGACAGTTGGAGATTATCAACTGTAAAACCCACTTATGCACTACGTATTGAGGTCACCAGCCCAAATCGGACCGATGATCTTCTGCTTACCGTGGAGACGGCTCTCGGATGCAAATTCCATAACCGAGCATTCACTGGTGCGGTAGTGACCACAGTGTGCCACTGGAATAATGGCTCGCGAAAAGCTAGATGTAATTTACGTTCAAGAATCATGGCCAAGGTAGCTCACTAGTAGAGTATGCGCTCGGCAAGCGGAAGGTAGCCGGTTCGATTGCCGCTCGTAGCGTCAAATTTCATATGCATATTGCTTAAGTAGGTTTTCCATTCTGTTTATCATCTGGCGCATCATGCCACTTCAAAAAACTGAAGTTACAGTTTAGGCAAGGACCACTATCAACTTTTAGTACAAACCTATAACTCACAATAGATGATCCGTTTTACAACTGTCATAAACGACAATCCAAGATTTTGTCGTCTAAAATAAGGAAAATGTTCTCGTACAGAAGCGGACTCTTTCAGAAATGGTGCTTTTAACCACCTGTCGTAAGACTAACCTCGACTTGGATTTAGCTGGACAATGTTCTCACGAAATTCGTGAACTCGCACCGCGGTGTCCCCGCTGACCACACTTGAGTCGGTTAGAGAAAGTGGACAACTCCCGGCCACGTAGATGTCCATACGTAGTCGTGTTGTACTCGGATGCATATTCACGTCCAAGTCGTATAGTATACGATGATTTATTTGCACCGTACTCCCGTCTGCAAACTGGCCGACAGAATCCCAAGTCCAAGCTCCGTCGGGACCGACAACTTTCTGACCGTTTGATGCACCGCTCATCTGTAGTCAGAAAAACCACAAAACAGTCATTATACTAAAGGTCATGCCACGAGGACTTATAGTCATCAACCTTCACTTCGCACTTTTGTCCTTCCAGGTTCCTCATCAGCTATCTGTTCTGAGGCTGAAGCATACAAATACTTTTTCCGTGCGCCATTCTTGTCCAGTCACACTGACATATCCTCAGAAATGCTAACAAAATGGCCGTGTTTGTCAAAGTTCAGATTAACACTAGACAGCTTCTCAGTTACTATGCCGATGCTTCGACTAGTAATTCTAAGGTTTGGAGAGAGTACACATTCAACAAATTGTTGCTGATGCTTAATTTCAACAAGCGTGGATCACTATATCCATAGTACGCTTACAGTTGTTTGTGAGTAGCATGTAGGATTGATGTTTTCTTTGCTTGTCTGATTGCCCTGCGGAATACATCCGACACACTCTGGTGCTTCCCGAGTGAAGCACTCGAGTTACTCCCACGATAATTTTTTATCTGCGGAACTCATTTCCAGGCATCACGTCAGAGCTCTTCTAGAAAAAAATAATGCTGCAGTCAGATCGGATGCCAAGTTTGCCAAGTTGGAAACAGAAAATCAGAATCAGTCAAGTGTTTTATCTTACTGGCAGCCGAAAGAGTAAACATTCGTTTTTACCCGCCAACTTACACAACGAAAAACACCTTTTGGAGGTGTTTAAACTTCTGTGATTCACTGCATATTCCCATTACGTGAGTAGCTAATCAAACTGGTCGGTTTCGATTACAAGCAAGACCACGTTCGGAAATAGACCCGAATCAGTAGAACCAACAGCCCTCACTCTCCTTATGTGCTTCTCAGTCACGCTCATGCCGGGATCAGAACAACTACATGAAAATGAGAGACGTTTCATACGATACAGTGACTGCGAAAAGACCTCTGATTCGTCGCCGTCTGGTGGCGAAAAAATCAATGGGGTTTTCCATCACCTGGAATACTAATCCCCAAAGTGGACTTGAACAAGTCAACGTGTAAGCACTGATATGAGGTGGGTTAGCCATTTGTTGCACAATCCGATAGTAAAGACAGTTCACTCGGCTAAAGCCGATTCGTCTATCTTCGGGTCTTTTCCCTCCGGACGTTTTCAGACGCGGATTGGCAAGAAATTGCATTTTGTTGTCACGTCTTTCGATTGCGACAGGGACTATCGTGCAATAGCGGAGACACCATTCACCTGTTACCCAGAATGAAAGCATTCATTTGTGTGACTGCCCACAAAATTCGTCTACTCTGAATGGATTTTCATTTCATTCTATCTCAAATAAGCTGCACTAGTCTAAAGAGTAAAGCATCACTCATCACACCTAAATTCTGAATTTGTCTGCCTCAAACTATTGCGTTTCAGAAGTCACATTAAAAGTAGTTGGAATTATGACACTGATGACTGCCCACTATTTTGCTTGAATCTGAACTTCGATCATTCTCCTCTATTGTGGAACCGAGATAGTTTATATGCGCCAGTAGAAATGTACGATCTTCAGTTCGTAAGTAGGAACTTTAAGGTTGGATACATATGAAGAACAATTACATAGTCCATGTCTGGTATGACCTAAAATAAGCCATTATTTAAATATAGATCATCAAAACTAAACGCCGGAGGGAAATCTATAGAATAAGTAAAAGTCTCTATCGGTGCTAATCGTCAGCTAGCGTAAGGAACACAATTCACCTTCATTTATCTGATGCTCCGTAGACAGTTGTTGCGTACATTAAATATTGAAATCTGTTCTGCAAAGGTAGGATTGAGATATGTGGTAGTCACCTTGCAGTTAAGAGCTCGTGGACCCACCGGAAGAACGTAGTTACCATGCTGTATGTTCGGAAACGTCCATTTTCCCATCGACAGGCAAACTTTTGTTATGACATCCAGAGTGAGACTATCTAAAAGAAATACACCTTCACACCATTTGTATCAAGACCCAAAGGTCATGCCACTCTGAATTTCGGTGACTATTGACTCTTCTAATCCGGATTCGGATTTCAATATTATCTTGGGTCCATTAACTGAAATTACAAAGCTTCCCTCAACTGTCAGCTGAAATAGCTTTACCTACCTCTGTTCCAATCTCACTCATGCCTACGGCTCTCGATGGATTTGTTCTTGTTGTTGTTGCTATACAAGCTGAGTAAGAACGTTTACGTCAGTCATCTTCGTCATCAAACTGTCAAATATGAGTGTTGATAGGCCGAAAAACAATGGTGTTGGAAATCGATTTATCACCATCAGAATGGTACTTGGACATAACAAAACATATGAACTAAAAACCGCAAAAGCCACACAATGACCTCGTAAACGCAATGCTTCCATCTATATAGAGTTTCTTCCTATATTGTTTTTCTTTAATTTGGGATGAACACATTAATATTATCTACGATACTGCTTCGCAAAGGGTTCAGAAAACTATCAAACATACACACCTGGAGGACACGACTGACAATTTACTGAGTATTAGGACCTAAAAGACAGATCGAATTTGCACCAAAATGTATACAATTAGCTCACCTCTTGCGCACCGTACCAGAGAATCGGAGTATATAGTTCGGTTAGTGCCGAAATACAGGCCTGATGCTCCGGTAAGACATCGTTCAGATCGAAACGGAACTGAATCGGAACCCCTTCGGTAGTGACAGCCCAACTGGCGTTGATAGGAATCAATCCAATATCCAGTTTGTTCAGATGTCCCCGAATAATTCCAGTTGCTATGCCTGACTTCGGTCGATTACTTGTGTCTATTCGAATGAAAACAACAGTTGTGATGCGCGATACTCAGTATTGCTGACGTAAAGTACTTTTTCTTTTCATCATGAAAATTTGTGTAACTACTAAGTGACAGAGTACGGTCATTTCAATGAACTAGGATCAGAGAAATCACATCCCTTATCACATTTTGAGCATGTTTTGGGCCGCCAAGCAGAAATGCATAACCGAAGTGAAAACCATTTCTATACCAATATACGAGAAAAGCCTGAATCTGAATAAAAATGACTCCTCACCTATACATTCGGGAGAGCCTGGTTTCAAGCTGCACTCCTGTACATCTTCCGCTGGCCCTGGGCAGCCATGAGCTTGTTGTCCTACTCGGGGCTCTTCTACCCCTTGATTCGTTTCGCGTAGTTGACAAATACGAGTTCGACGTTTCCAGCCCCCTAGTTCCGACCGGGGGCCGGTAAACAGACAGTCTGGTTCACAGTCAGACCACTCGGTCCATTCGGACCATGAGGTATATGGAACGGGGCCAATTGGACCACCCGAACCCGGGCAGGCCACGGAACTTCCAGGACGATTGACTTCACATGTGCGTACTTCTTTGGCCGAACCCGGGCACAGTCGGCCACCATACTGTGGTGCAGGTTGACTGCACTCCCGTTCGCGCGTTTGAAGTCCGATTCCACAAGTACGGGAGCATGAAGACCAAGAAGACCAGTTGGACCACTCGCCATGAACTGCACAACACGTTGATGATGTTGGTGGGGATTTTGGCGAAGAATAAGAGAAACAGAATTACTCAAAGTTACACAAATGGGTCGCCCACTTATTCGAACTCCATATCTGGGCAAAGGCAAACGGATCTTGTACGACCCGATGACTAACGTTTATCTTGCTGACCATGGTTGCCAATACTGGCTGCGAACAAATCCTAGACTGACAAGTTCTGGTGTAGAAAATCAGTGTAAACTGGGAATTCGTTCATGATCATTGTTTGGGCCATTCTAACTGATGATAATACAAACATCGATTTTCCTGGTCAATAGAGTCCGAAGTGAATGATTCAGTGTGGCGGATTCCACGGCTGAAGAAAACCTTTTCAGCCATAAATAATTGCCACTAGACAAATGATTACTTAACGATACTGGCGGTGCAATTTAATCTGCAGTCCCCAAAATAGAAAATTTGCAGTTCACTTATTTCCACAAATCGATTACAATATTTCGATCTGTGTGCTGTTCATAGATATGAAACTCATCAATATTGGCTAGTGTATTTCTTCTTGTCCATTTTGTGTTGGCTTGACGATTCAACTAGGTTCCTCGTGTTGATCCCGGTACAACCTCACTGCTTTACATTTCTTGTGTGTTGATGTACATGATGAACTGAGCAGCATTAGTCACCTATCGTCCTGTGATCTCGCCCTGGACAATTTTGCAAAAAAAATAACCGTGGCCTAACCCTATTATTGGTGTTCTGTGTCAACATTCCAGGTGCGCACGAACCCACTTGTCATTGGAGAATGACTGATCAGTTCAGCAAGTAACTACGGCATATGCATATCCCCCCATGGACACGCATATGCATGCACATGTAACTCATGGATTGGATCCAAATTGGAATGACCTCTTTGAATCAGTCGGTTAAGCGAATTGCTCTTTTGTAAAGTTTTTGTTTCAAAACCTCACAGCTTTATGTGTCCTGTCAACTTCGTGCCACCACACTGTCGTACTCAATTAATACTGCTAAACTACTGTTTTGTGGCTAAATTAGACAGAAGCTACCAAGTATACTTTATAACAAATATGACAAACTGATGTGCAACGTAGTTTTGATAGACATGAGGACATTCGAGTAAGGGTTACAAAAACTCACCCGGACATGGTTCATTGTGACAATCGGATATTTCCAAATACCCGGTAGCTGGACAGTCCTGACCACCGTAGGCAGGAGCCGGGCTATCACATCGTCGAATTCGACGTCTCTGTCCACCTCCGCAACTTTTCGAACAGTGAGACCACGAGGTCCAGCTTCCCCAGGCACCGTTCACCGGACATGAACCACGGTTACAAGCACGAACCTAAACAAGATGTGGCGTTGTGTGACAGGGACAGTACATACAATATGAGACTGAATGAGTTATCATCGTGCATCTACACGGAAGAACCATTACACAAGGCGGTTTCATTGGCTTTGTCGTAATTCGTTCTACAAATCAGGTAGCATCAACTTCGGTTTTCCTAACGCGGCCACGCCAAAGCTCAAAATGCACATAAAACACACACATGCACACACGCGTATGCACACACAAAAACCAGCTTAAATTCGGTCGACTGCCCAGAGCGTTCACATGCCTACCAATCCAGGCTAAATAAGGGGAAGAATGACGTACAGGTCTACCCGAAATAAGATAGTGCGCTACGAAAGGATTACTTCAAATTATATGGTTCAAAATATGTGGCAACGTATCATTGTCTCAGTTTTGGTGCCGGCTGGGTCCTCAATGGAAAACACGCTTTGTGCACTTTCAGCAGACCGTACCGTGTGTGTCCGAGATCCCCTAGGGCGGAAGGATTTAACTTGAACTGTGTCATCATACGCACCTGTAACGTGTCTGAAACGATAATTGTTTTCAGGAAATCCCCCGGATACGTATGCCGCTTGCTGTCCTTCGGAGCCAAACAAAACCTGGGCTTGTCACTTTGAGTGCAACTCCTAAACCATTGACGTAGGCAGAACGGGCCATCGACTTGACCGAACATATGTAGACGGATTTTCAAACAATCAAGTCACAAGAAAACGAACGTGCATCAGATCATCCGTTACGCAACACATTTCGGAAAATAATCATTGCATCAGTTCACACGAGATGTTTGAAATCATCTGGCCTAGCAACAATAGATTATTCAGTTATGGAAAAGCTATTCGTAATCACAATCGTGATATTAAATTTTGCACAACTAGACAGGTCTTTACTTTCAGATGACTTCGTCTCGGTAACCAAGGTCGAACTCGCTCAAATACGCGCAGGTACTCTGGTCCGAAATATAAACTGGGAGAGGGTACTACGGATGATTTCCCCTTCGTTTACTTATACCGCATCAAGAAGTCAGCTGGGGAAGATCAATTTTAGAGGTGGAATTTTGTCAATCGAATATAGGTGTTGGGGCGTATGTACACTGATCACGACCTGATATACAGCTGTCATTTCTTACTGCTAAGTGCAAAGTATACCTGCGGCTGGTACACAACTGCTTGCATTCCGTTTTGTTATTACTACTGAGTTACTGTATAACACTATTTCAATTTCGAGAGAATTGCTCAGATCTTGACTGTTAGTCCTACATTTTTCAAGAGCAAATTTCGCCTAAGCATAGAGTTCTTTATCGTCATCAATAGAATAACTACGTTTTCGAGAAAAAAAAACATGAATGACACACCATAAGCTCCTTTCCGACACACGAACGACCACCATTTGCCGGTGATGGATTATCACAAAGTCGATGGCGGCTCTGTGTCCCGCCCGTGCCACAACTGGCAGAACATTCGGACCAAGCGGACCATGGAGACCATCCACCAGCGACCGGACATGGCGGCAAACCTTGACACATCACATCTTCAACGGCTTCGCCTTCGCAAGTCTGCCGATTAGAGGGACAGTTCAGAGGAGAAAGGAACGGAAGTCGTTTTATTTCACACAATTATTGAGGCAAATCAAGAGGTCGGAACTTGAGATGAAATGCTGAGATGTGTGTATTTGGAGCAACCCCGGAATCGGGCATCTGTGGAATGTAACATTGCATGTCCAGTAGTTTGACAAAAAAGTTTGAAAAAGAAAAAACTGGCAGCTTCAGTCTCTCCTCAAGTAGGTTAAACGGTGATGACATTTCGTCCGCACTCGCATTAGAACATCCTAGCACAATTCGACGATTCACCTTTATTTCGGAACAGAATAAACACCATGAATTTATGCCCTGACTTTATGCAAACCCCGCTCCGCGTAAACTCCGGCAGATCAGAAGCACAAAGGGATACACGTTTTTTTTTCTCTTTGAAGCAGTCAAGACACCACTGGGGGGTGTGCATTACTCACGGTTCTTAACTAAAAAACTCGTTGTTCACTTGGTACATCGCACCACAAGACAACAGTCATGCGATCCACTCTCACTGACATTATAGAGACCGGCTCATGTTAAACTTACCTAAAATGACAGCTACCATTTTTGATCATTGACAAAGTGTCGGTAACCAAGAGAAATATTTTCGACTAAATATCCTCGGTCATCTATAGCCGTAACTCTACGTAAAGAGTATTCATCATTCACGGTGCTTGTGTATGTGTGCGATTAACCTAGGGGTAGAATTTTTGGGCTGTTACATGAGTTGGCTCAAGCGAGTGCAGTTCATCGACTAAATTGTTTCTGAGCTTATAGACAAGAACGGAGAAGCGACTGTTGACAGCATCAAGTGTCCAGGGAAAGTCATTTGGCTGATGAGCTTTCCGAAATGATACATCAGTCGACAACAGTCAACCAATTAGATATGTGAACACTAAATCAGCCCTTGTTAAGTGGGGGTCATTGGCAATGTATACGCACCTCTTATTTCCTAGGGCTCTAGACAAAAGCGCTTTGAGATGAGGTTATCCACTAGGCTACACCCGTTGGATTTCGGCAGTTGGTTGAACATTAGCGCTATGTAATCCAGCCTCCCGTTATTGAAGGCTTGGTCTTAGGAAGAACGGTTCTCTTCTGGAGACAGTCTGAACAAAACGACGGGTTTCTCCATTGTGATCTCAACTTACAAGTTCTGGACACGTGATCGGTTTAAGTATTAGAAAATTTGATTACACTGTAAAATGTTTGATTGTACAGTGTGCAAAGATCTTTGTAACTGTACACTGCTGCTGACAGCAAGAATGATTTAGAGGCATGGGCCCGCCGTGACTCCATGAAAGGACTTCAGCGTTTCTAATTAGAAATAAACCGCGTAAATAATGTAACTGACTCATCTGTTCAAATTTCAGAGATAAAAATCAGACGGATACTCAAAAGGTCAACAGTAGTAGTGGGAAAAAACTGCCGCACTGTAGCACCGCGAGTGTTACCGATTACTTGTCATGTTAGAGCTCACATCGGTACAGGCTTTATATACTTATTACAATCCACTGGAAGAATAAAACCGAATCCTGGGCGACTCTACCATTCATTTCTGAGTTATTGAGTGGCAAACCTCCGTTGAGCTCAACGTTTCCCAGCTATTTCATAGATATTCTTTAGGACAGTGGAATCGCACCGTTAAAAGGTATAGAAGACAACAAAAGTCCAGTACAAAGCAAACCATGATCAAGAAGAGCATGTTCGTTCGGTGTATTTTACACCCATACACTCCCTGATAATGTGAAACCAGCAAATGAAGAAGCAACAAGTTAGTGGTACACAATGTCGAACGTTTACCTTGCCCCCGTTACTCGGTGGTGGATTGTCACATCGACGCTGACGTTGTGATAGGCCAGCGCCACAGGTTGCTGTACACGAAGACCATGGTGTCCATGCCCCCCAAGCCCCATTGACTGGGCAGAAGGAGACGAGACAAGTGCGCGCCTCTGTGGCCTCGCCGAAACAGTGAGCGCCTCCGTTCCGCGGGGCCGGCTCCGTACACGTCCGAGATCTAGATGATTGGTATTGGAACAAATTAGCAGTCGGTGAAACTGTTCGTCTGCGACACTTCGAGTTTCTACAGTCAGCATGAACCCTTGGCATAAGTGAACGCAATCATTATTGGTTTACCGGTCCCCAAAACATCAAACAAACGAGTAGACACTTATTGACCCAGTAACTGTTCGCTTGGTGGTGTAATCACCGGATTGCATGTAGCTGTTCAAATAATAATTCTAACTGACCACAGTTGAGATGTTATTTGGATGTTCCATCATACGTCTCTGCCGTTTTGTCATAGTAGAATTAGTTGAACTAGCAGGAATTACTGATATGTTTATAATATAGCGCTAAACTAGTGAGAACGCCAGTAACGCGCAGCAATGTTTGCGTTTGGGAAAAATGACACTTGTACTTAGGGTGAATATGGAGCATCCTGACTGGCTGTTTCTGCGCCTCTTTACATCTTTGCCACAGGTACTGACTGGCAAAATTCGATAGCGATAAAACGGACACTTAAACGGTATATTTTTACGTTAGTAATTGCTCGAATCGTATGGCAGGCCTGTGCAAAACAGGACCAAACCTCATTCGTGTATCCTGTCTCGATCAAGGAAGTCAGCGTTGGCCAGCAATTGGCGCTGCTCGTTTGGCCACTGACTTATGCTAGAAAGCGGATATCACAATGACTATGGCTTCTGGTTCTCACATAGAAAGCATAGCTCCTTTCAGACACCTGATAAATTCCTCATATTGGTACCATGGGTAGCCACAATGAGAAAGCTAAATCACTGCCAGGGGCTAATAAAACCCAATCCGCAAAATGTCAGCTTCTGGAATGAAGAATCCAAGATGTTTGATAACCAGAACTAATCAGGAACAACGTGTACATTACAGTCACGACAGCCGATTACACGATTCAGAAAAGGCACAAAAGGGGAAAATTACAAACGACTCCAGTTTCCATAACAGCGAGATGACGGTGATTGAATGGGCAACCTACGTAATTACTCGTTGGTACAGTGTGTGA
Source organism: Fasciolopsis buskii (assembly GCA_008360955.1). Classification (NCBI taxonomy): domain Eukaryota; kingdom Metazoa; phylum Platyhelminthes; class Trematoda; order Plagiorchiida; family Fasciolidae; genus Fasciolopsis; species Fasciolopsis buskii. The sequence continues at coordinate 149,781 of LUCM01009448.1, forward strand.
ACTTGGATTAGCGGCTAGTTTCTACAGCTCCAACAAACTTGGGGAGCTTCATTTTGCTGGTCGAATAGATGACCTCAAGTATTTTTCTAGGAGTGGTTCAATTTCTCCAATTTTCGCGCAATAGTGGGAGATGCACTCCCCCCCTCCGCTGGTTACATCGACTGGGTAGAATTATTTTTTATTGCCTTTGGCAGGCCCCAAAAGCAATGCTCTCGACCATTTGACAATGCAGCTGTCTGCTGCTTTACCCAAGCCAGACGTCCCAGCATCCACGCGGTGTGATTTGGCATAGCGCAGGTGGCACCCTTAACACTATGCAGAATCCAGCTGGTTTAGCAGACATTACGGAGTCAGCCGAGGAGAGTGGATGGTTCCGGTGGCCGAAGTCAGGGTTTTTTGAGTTGACGGAGCCAGGGGTGACGGGTAATCACGACAACCTAGGTTATCTTTGCTGCTTCGTTCTAGGTTGATAGAATATTTGCTGTGTTCCATGTCCGTACTTTGTTAAACCCAGAGGAGAACCACGTGTGCGCAATGGTCGCTTGACGACTGATCGTGCATCCACAAACAAACACGTCAACGTGGGCACACGTGAATACATGGTCAGCCATTTACATGTCCGGTACGTCGGAACACATCCGTGTGGATTAACTAGGGCTAGGAAGTTCGCCACAAATCACGCCTTTGTGCGTTGATTTACCCTACATAGGCGTTCGGCTCTTCGAATCAGTGGTCGTGTCTGCCAAACCATACGCTCGAGCGAACTGACTGATTAGAAGGACAAGAATATAATCTACTTGCCGGTCGACAAATGACGGCCATCCCGGACAAGACCGACTAAATTAGGAAAGCAAAACAACTACTAAACGACACAACCACCTACCAGTCTACTCGACACTGACCGAACCGCAAAAACGGAATAGAAGATCAACAAGACCTTAAGAAAGTTACAAGACTTGCAAAATATATCCAAAGAAGAATGATGGAAAATAAGGACTGTGGCCTCAAATGCTGCACAAATCACAAAGAAGGAATTCCACTCAGACCCATCATCTCCCTTCTTGGAACTCCAACAAATAAGTTAACTGAAAAACTGTGGAGACATCTGAAACCACTGGTAAGTAGATCAGACCACTCCGTGACCAAAGGTGCTGGAAACTAACAGTTTATGAAAAACTGGAAATGTGTCTATACACGTGCACAGCCAAAACTTTGGGTAATGTATGCGGATGACATCTTCGTCAGTATTAAACGCTCAAATATTGAAGAGAAGTAGGGAATAATCAACAACATATCCAAAGACATCAACTTCGCCATGGCACCGGAGAAAGATGCAGAGCTGTCATTTCTAAACTTGTTGATTAAAAGGAACGCCAACGGCACAAGGGAGACAAGAATGTATTGCAAGGAAACTCATAGGGATCAACTATTAAACTTTCATAACAACCATCCAAACAATCACAAACGGTCATTAAGGAGAGCCAAAGCTCACAACAGCACAGAAAGACTAAGAAAGCAAGAAGAACTTCATTTCTTCAAGATGTTCGAGAAAAACGAATATCCATGAGACTTCTAAAGAAGAACCGTGGACGCAATGAGTAAGGAAACAAACAAAAGGAACGGTCAAACAGAAGGGTCATTCTCCCGTACATCAAAAATGTTTCTGAATCAATTCCAAGATTACTCCAACCTCAAGGAATCATGGTTGCTCATGGATCGTGACAAACTTTCAGAAGGCTTATATCAAAACCAAAAAGAGCGACTGAAAACGAAGGGGAAAGAACAGACGTCTTTTATAAAGTCAAGTGCATGGACTGCGACAAATGCTATATCGGTCAAACCGGAAGAAAAGTGACCAATCTAATGTAGGAGCACAAACTAGCTTCTCTCTCATATCTATCCACAAAGACCAAGAAGGAGACAAATTCAATTTGGATAACGTTGAGATCCTGGAGCAAACAACTACGAGGCACGCGAGGGAGTTTTTGAAGCCTAGTATTCTTCAAATAATTCAATCAATAGACATCTAATTGGATCACATGTATATGCGAATGAGAGGCAGACAACTCAGCTAACTGTGAGAACCGGAATTCAAATTACACAGATTCATGATCACAAATCTGAGGTAGCTACACGGATCCGTCTACCGAAGTGATTCACACAAGATTCACATACGCGAAATAAAACAACCGTACACAACTAAACGGATCGAACTTCTTAGGCCGCACGTCAGAGGTCAATCTGTCGGAGATCAAGTGGAAAACGGACGCACAGTTTCTAGGTCAAGCTGGTCGAAGAAGTTCAAGGTCAAAGCCAATGGCAGAGCTATAAATAGAGAAGAACCCCAACGACTGCACACCTGCACTAACAATGTCACCCGACTGATGACGAAACGTTTGCTACCTAAACGCCAAGCTCAGTGATTAGAACCCCATTAAAACCAACAAACTGAGCTACGACCAACGCAAATTTTCAAATCCATTGATTAGGACTAGTGGAGCATTGGGACCAGTGACCGACCAATCTAAAAGGACATACGGTACCTACACGAGAAAAGATATTTGTCAATTTTCTACCACCTACTGATTTATGTAATTGGCAGTAATGTGCAGTCATTTGTACCTCGCTCTATACCATCGCCATTAAATTACTGCACAAATGCTCATAGTTATTTGTTTATAAGACTTGCTGGCACCACCTGGGGCCACCCAAGCGTATTTCCCTAGAGAATTTCGGTTGACTAATAAACAGTTTAGTATTTCTTTGGCAAGCCTCTCGGAAAGAACTGCAGTTTACGAAATGGATCGTCTGATTCATGACCGGTGATAAAGGATTGGTTTAAATAAAACATCATGTAACGATTGAGTAGCAATCCGACTGTCGGTAAGTAAATGCAGACTTCAGTATGGCAATTCTCGACTTCCGCATGCCGCAATCATATATTTTGTGATAAAAACAACATTGGGATTGCCTCCGGTTTATTTCATCAGGTTTTTTCTTTCCCGTGGACAAAGGTCTAATATCTAAAGACCTCAACATCACCACAATGCAATCGACTAATTCATAGATTCGATCGATATCCTGAACGTTTGATTCTATCGCTAACATGTATATCTGTGCATGATCTGTAATTACAAATTCATGACCAAAGTGGAAGTCGATCATTTAGGCCTTCTCTCATCTTTGCGTACACATATTTGCGCCGTAAATGGAGCACTGCTTTGTATCAAAATAATGAGATTTCAGGGTATTTCCAGCCTATCCTTCGGCCATATTTGATTTCCAACAGCCCAGGAAGTCTTTCAATTCCAAATAGTAATGCTTGCACACAAATATAGCAAAATTTACAACCCACTCGACCAATACCGCTTTTTTCGAGCTACACACCTATTGCGATTGGTGGTTTCTCAAACAATGTGTTGCACACTACATGATTCTGATTCACCAACAGGAAATTGAAAAGTTTAAACTGCTTCTTCAATATCAACAAAGTCTGCTAACCTTGTTTGGCTACCGTGACCACACGTTTGACTGCAGTCGGTCCACGGAGACCAAGCGGACCAAGCACCGTCAATTTCCACTCGAAGAATGGCCGATTGGGAGAAATCTTCTCCTAGAATGGACGAGGCCACACAATGATACATCCCATCGTCATTCGGTGAAACACCGACAATACTATTATTTCGTCCGGATGTGGAGGAAAAAAGGAGGTGCATCCATTAGTCACCAACATTTTAACAAATGACGCCACGTGCATAGGCATAACAGAAAAAAAATAATAGACATTAACTGCAGAGATTGCCAACTTTAATACTGCCTGCTTTCGGGTTGATTACATATCGTTTACACGCGCTCTTCAGGATATAAAACGTTTGTTTTAACTCGGTTGGAAATTATCGTTGACTGTCATTTCTGTTCATGGGAAAACTCACCGTTAGCCCGGGGCGAATTTGCCTTTCCCGTCGACATATTTGCCCCTAATCCATGTAACTCCTCTAGAACAATGTTGTTTAATTATTCCTGCCTACCTGCTTATGTTTGCACGCTCCTACGGCTCCCCGGGTAAATAGTCAAGCTACTTTGATAGTTATCAATGTGAGTTGTTTTCATTTCATGCGAAGTAACTTGTGCAACCGTTTTTCCATGAAAGTGCACCCATTTTCCGTTATCCCATCTGTCTATAACCCTTTTCTCGACATCTCTTCGGCAGCAACTTTTAGCCTTCTTTCTTAGCATTTCTCACTCTTCGACCGCCTAGATCTGGGGGGAGGAGAAAGATCGTCCGCATCTCATTCCAGCGTTCATTTTGAATCGAACCACGAAACACGTTAGACAATCCTTACAAATTAAGATATGAGTAGTAGGATATTGTATGGTTCATGAAATAATTTGTCATGTGATATCAACGCTTGACTCACCATTAAGAAATCATGGAAGCACCATATAACTGTTTCATTCTTGTTAAGAATTATCATCATATTCACCGCGTGCCAACTGGAATGCTAACCCGGGTGGAACGATTTTTGAGTTAGAACGCCTTAAACACTTAGCTACCGGGACGAATTTCAACGGTTTGTTGCATGCATTTAGCCGCGTGTTACGCGTTTTAGAGGTATAATTTCATATAATATGAATAAAATACTTATGCCCATGCACTTATTTTGTTGCCCACGTATTAGTATACATATAAATATAAATATATATATGTATATGTATATAACTGAAAAAATAAACGGAGCGATTTATGTTTTGATATTTTTTCTCATTAGTATGTTTCGTATACGGATGGCAGAAACTAAGAAAAGAGCGCACTAGTACAGGGATGGTTGAACAAGAGAGTACCGGGTACGCATACCTGAAGAGGGTCAATAACTGCAAAACCAGTCGTGCTTCCGGGGAATTTTGTTCATCCATCCATTAGTAAAACATACTACTGAGAAGAAAAATCAATACTTTCGGGCCTTGTGTCCACTTTCTGTAGGTTAGCCTTGCCTGACCGACGAAAATCCTCCGACGAATCACCATGCGATTCTTAAATAGACTTTCACGATTTGTGGTTGGATTTCCTGCACGATGGCCTTAGTTTTCATTTGAAGAGGAAAACGAGCGAGACTGGGCTGTGCTAACCAGGACCATTCGTGGCTTCATTAACAGTGTGGTCTCAGCACAAACGGGGTGATAACGGACGAAGTAAGATGATTCCAGCCTTTAAAAAAGTTTGGTTGATTGCGGAAACAATGGAACACAAAACCATGACCATCTACTAAACGCTTCTTGTGGAATTCTGATCAGTTATCTCCCTTTCAGGTAGGCTTCGATGGTCTAAGATGTCCGGTTGCAGTCAGTCCGCTACGTGTGGTGAATCCCAACGTTTACATTCTGATGAACAGATTACACCATCCACCTTGATGAAAGTGAGGTTCGGACTCAAAAAGTTGGGTTCAACCTATAGTAGTTCGGTGAACCACAGACGAGTATGTGACCGTAATTGAACCGTAGGTTTCACCACCAAGTCAGCGTGTGACGTGCGAGCAAGTCACTGTTTGCGGAAGGTTGTGCAGAGTGGGATTTTAGAATTTTCGTCCCTCCTTCCTCGCAAACCGTGTGTGTAGGACAGATTCAGTCACCGTTGTGCGTGTTTCAGAGATGTCATGTGTATCGGCGTGTTCAAGCCTAGATGTCAACGGCAGGATGAGTGAGTCAGTGGGTGAGAGTGATAGATTTTGTCCATCCGTACGACGTCAATGGTCAAGGGGCCGAAGTTGGTAGTCATGTTTGCGCGTGACGCTGTGGCTACCAAGGCCAACCTTACCTGTGAGGGGCGGTATCATATGCATGAATGCACGTCCTGTGGGGAATCCAAATGAGGAAGGGGAATCGGGTAAATTCCAGTCGCTACATTGATACGGGACGTGAGAACAAGGATCAGTTTCTTGTTTCCCCTGCGATCCTCTTGAGCACTTTCTTTATTCTAAGCTTCGAAGTGGAGGCAGCCTGACGACAACCCCTTCGAGAACCGTCAGCTTCTCATAACGTGAAGGCAATTTACCTGACTATTGAGAATATACCAAAGATGGAAGCAGAGTACAGCAGTAGCGTTTTCCAGTACAATTTCACGATTGAATTCAAGAAATAGCACTAAGATGAAAAACTGTAAGTTTAACTGGAGCACAAAAGGATCCGGTAAATTTCGCCCGTCATCACACTGGCCAACCGATCGCCCTATGATCGATCACCTAGCCTTCCACGCTCATACAAAGCCAGACGTGCACCATGCTCACCAGCAGCCGAACATTAACAATGTGCGGCATCCTGCAGGGGCGGGATTTTGTCCGAGAAGCCTAAGCTGGACGAAAACCGATAAACCCGAATTTCGGCGCGTTATTCCCGACGCGTTTAGAAGAACAAATGCATTTTGCTCATTTAGTGCTCAGGGTTTATTTACTAATACTCTGAGTAATATCGAAATTCGGTAAATAGATATAACACGGGAATGGAAGTAAATGGAATAGTGATGTCCCTGTATTATTTTTCTCTGGATTCAACATTGAAAGTGTACAGAAGTCGGTTAAAAGCACAAGATTCAGCGAACAAGAGGCAAGCATTCAAATCTCGAACTAGCCCCCAAATTCCACAGCATGATCCTGGGTAGGTCTAATGTTCTACCGGTAAATTGAAAATTCCTATTTTTCAATCTTTTCCCTTAATGGCCTATTCATTGTAGGTGTGCCATTTTGCACTTCACTCATTTATATGTGAGACTTTTGTCCAATAATCGGCCCAATCTAACGCTCAGACAATGAAATTGTCCAAACGAAAATAACAATTCGTCCACTTTCCGTCATAGTTCATCAAAATTTTCAGAACAATAACTGAATGTAAGTTCTTCATATCACCAAATGTGGGTGATATCTATCATCCGGTTCACTTTTTAGGAATCCACAGGTCTGTCTGGACGACAAAAGAACGACACGTCTTCCTGGACCTCAATGGCGCTTTGTGTTATCTGATCTGTCAGCACTCAGGATGAAGCACTTTGGGTCACGCGTTTGTGTGAATTGTACTTACTGAGTGAAGCATTCAGTACGACAATTGAATTTTCCGAGAGCACAACAACGAAGGTATTTCATTTTCACGATGACGTCTCAGTAACCGTGGCGAATACATCTACGTACTAACATGCGACTTACCGTAGAGATCCATTATTAATAATCGACCGTGTACCACCCAGCGGTACAATTTCTTGATCTTTGTACCAAGTGATCGTTGGTACCGGTTCTCCTTCAGCACGGCACTCCAAGGTAACGACTGAACCTGCTCGAGCGGTCATATTTCGCGGAACGGCTACCAGTTGCGGTTTGGCTGAAACAAATGCAGCATATATCCACTCGATATTAAACAACTGTTGAATTCCTAAGGTTAAAAAGCATTCCGGCAAACTAAGTTAAAAGTAATTCACTTATTCGAGACACTAATCCATGGATTCACACCGTACGAACTACAGAGCAACGTCAGGGGCTTGTTGCTTCATATGAGGATCATAATATTACGTTTGCATAAAATAAACCAGCCCATTCTATCCGTCATGTCATTTGTTTACAGTTGGAATTTCCAGAATGAGCAAAAATAATAAGCACCATTTTTTAATCCGAGTAAACTTCATGGCCACCGGTCGCGTTTGTTTGAAGACAGCGATAGGGTTGAATGATTCCTTCTGGGGCCAGAACCGCTAAGAAATTTCAATTTTTTTCACAATTCTGAGAGATTGACACCAAGTTCGTCAGTACAGTTTGTTATTTCGACTTGTATCAGACTTTTGCTTAAAGAGAAAACAGCAAGTGCAGTGAGAATTTCTCAAGCCTTTGTCTAGTGCTAACCATAATGACAAAAATATTATTAAAGGTAATATTACTGCTACTAGTAATGATAATAATAAGACTGGCAATCTTAATGGAACTGCATGTTATCCAATAAGTATTCCGGATCAAACTTACATTCCACTACCAAGCGTAGTTCGGCTTGATCTTCTCCGACTGGATTGGAAGCAATGCACTGATACACTCCAGTGTCCTTGGCCTGGAAGAAGATATGCGATAATACACGGTGGTTTCATTTTATTTCGCAAATGAGGAGGTCAGCCCGCAGGCTTCAAATCTTGATCGGGCACAGCCCCAGTCTTGTCAGGCACGAGTGAGTTTAAATTTTAGCATTGAAAGCGATCGCACTTGTAAAAGTTGAAATAAACAATCTCAATAATGTAATGCCTAAAATGCTACGAGGAACTGTGAATGGGTAATGACCAAATAATCGTCTTGTCGACTGCCCAGGTCAAAGGTCAACGCACTTGGAAGAAATCGCACCGATTCTGTCACTGAATTGGTTGAGCGGGAGAAAAGATGCATGCAAAATCCAAAATTGGCCTACAGACTATTCGGTCACAAGAAACCGATATGAACCAGTTGCTTTCGATTGACAAACGAGATTTTGTTTGCTTGATTTGGTTGTTCTCTCTAGCATTAGTCAGGATAAACGATAGCGAATCGAAGTTTGCATCGATTTACGATCGATGACTCGATGGCGGGGGCGACGTCGTTTTGTTTTTCTGTTTTACAATAGGAACTTCATATACCTTTTTGGTTCTCAAAGGTACAAATGTATACTATCTTCTACATGAAGACGAAGTCTCTAGCGAATCATGTACAACAGTCCGAAGATAGCTGAAGATTAGTCACATGACCCATTGGTCATGATAGTACTGCCGCGATGCGTCAGGTGTAGTCAATGCGCTGCTTGTGGATATATTGAACTTGATAGAGCATTTTTGCAGAACAAAGCATGTTTTTCGAAAGATGCCGCGTAAGTATCATCGAAACATCCAAACCCCGCCAACAGTTATCCTATTGGATGGATACCGAAAACGAGTTCGTTTGGAACGCGCGATGCATGTCGCATTCTGATCAGTGGGTCGGAGTGAGATATGGCTTTAATTGCAATCTTGCAGTGTGAAACAATGCTAAGTGACTTCAGATTTGGAAGAATTTGCTAAGTGAATGAATGTTTAGATCGTTCAAGTAGGCAGATATTCATTTCGGTTCGTGAACGAACAGCTGTGCATTGGGGCATAAGAACTTTTTTACTTGATCCCCTTTCGTTTACTTCATTCACTGCCTGTTTGAGTACTTACGATTCCACATATTTGATAAATCTGACAAAATCCATTCAGGTTATCTATGTCAAGCGAGTCCCATAGTCAAAACGACATTAGTACTGAAGGAACCCTTTTGATTTCTGCTTAGACCTCGTTCGCAGCTGAACTCGAGGGTAGGTGAGAGATACGAAAAACCGAAAAAGTAATACAGATCATAACAAAGCAAGAATCACGATGTTCAGCTCACATCCTTTTACTCACTTTGGTCATTGCGATCACTAGACTCTTTCCATTATCCATTATCGCAATTCGACTGGAGTTGGATACCACATCACCATCTTTGAGCCAAACAACGGTATCTGCGTCACCACTGACATCACAACGCAATCGTGTGGATTGCTCCGGTCGGCTGGGTTCATCCGACTGGTAGACGTGCACGCGGGGCCGCGCTGAACGCGAGAATGGAAGTAAGATATGCGTTTTTTAATTAATCGTAATTGATGAGCAATGGTTTCCTTGTTACGATCTTTTGTTGCTATGTACGAGAGGCAGATAATTAGTGATAGGTGCCATAATCAACACGGAGAAGTTCTGGTTGTGTGGCATTTTATCGCCCATGACCAGTCGATATTGCAAATATTGAAAACAGTGATATTCGTAATGGGGCCGTAGTTTGTTCGGGGTACTTGCCACGCACAAAGTGTACACAAGCAGTTTTGAGGGATGTGTAATGATAAAATGGAACTGCTCGTACCAAGGCAAGTAAAACAGCGTGCACAAGAAAACGAGATGACCAAATACTAAGAATAAGGGAGATAATCGAACTTAGATTAACGGTAAGCAAGAATGGATCCGCGGAAATCAGTTAGTGCTTCTCTGAAAACCTCGATGATAAGTCACGCATGACGCAATTCAGCATCTGTCGGCCAGCCACGGGTCGACCGAAACGGTGATCGGTATTTCAGTGCTCTTTCAGCTACACCACAGATCAAACCAAGTAGCGGTCGACAATAAAAAGTTGATATAAGAGGTCATATTGAGTTAGATGATTGAAGCATGTCAGACAAACTCACATTTCATGCGTAACTCGAATGGATACTCAATCTTCCCGGCATCGTTTTTGGCTACGCATGAGTACATTCCGGCTTGTTCAGTACGAAGTGGACCGAGAACAAGGGATCCGATTCCGTTCTTGCTGGGATTACCTAGAATATCCGCAAAAAGGTAAAATACAACCAGTTCCATCAGTTGTTGCTTTCGTTCGAATACGGCATAAGTTAACAGACGAACAAAAACTTCGCAACTGTCACCACAACTCCCGTTCATTGTACATGATGGTAAAACCGAATACACAACGCATACCGGCTAGTAGTGTGTCGGTCACAGTGTTTCGCCGTTTCTACGTTTCCGAATTCGGGGGCTCTTGCATTCTATTACATTTTACAATTAACTCAGCCCTCATCAAAGCGTATGGGTGTAGCAATAGGATACACTTTTAAGAAGTTTGAGCGTTGTCTACCGTAAATATTTATAATCGATTCATCTGCTTTACCGCACTGGCTAATTTCATCAACCATCTTCCCGCTCAGAAGGTGATGTTTCCGGTCCTGCCACGCTGTACTAGTCTCTGTGGCATTCTGCTCGATAGGGTTGCCAGAAGGGGTATCGCCAACGCAACAGAACGGTTCGAAAACCAGTCATCCCGATGGAACCCAAATGAAAATGTAGCCCCACAGTCCGGACTCATATTCCAACCTGTTGTCATGGTTACCACAAACTTGAAAAATGTGTTCTTTTGCGATGGTTTAATCAAAAAAATCTGCAGAAAGTATGTTTAGAAAGCCTGAGTACAGTTAGAACTAGTTGCTTCACTTCTGACAGGTGAAACGGTGTATGAGAACTTGGGAGGTAATGCTCATGTCTCTTCGTGATCATAATGATGTATACTAAAGATTTAAAGTCAGCAAGTTACGAATAGTACATTCTTCAGGATGAAACAAATGGTCAGGGGCTCTGCGCACACCCGAAACACATGTTTCAGACAGTTCCCTATTTACGGACTACCAGCTTACGAGCTTTAAAACACGAAAAAATATCCCGGCATAAGTGGCCACCGTTACGTTCCTTGGACGTATTCTATTAAATGGAACTCAGGTAACCATTTGCTACGCACCTTTTCAAATGTCATTGGATATCGCGGGCGGTGGCAATTGGTCCAATGTTTATGATGCCCTGTTTGACACACGTGGGGCGAACCAAGAGGCTAATCACATCGGATACTTAAAGTGTTTTGATCTGTTGAAAAGTACAAAATGCATTTGCTAGCGATCAATCCCTGGTCGTTCTGTTAGCCTCTCGTTCGAACACAGCTGCTACAGCCGTTGACGTTGCTGTTGGCCGACAGAGAAAAACACTGCTGGGAACATATGCAAAGTAGGACATGGTTTCACGATGGCGATCAGCTATTTGAGATGGATGATTGGCTGCGGTGGAGTCAATAAGACTGCATATACTAAAGCTGAAGGGGTCAGATATGTTTTTTAGTCAAAATGTCCTCCCATCAGAAGGGCATCCTGAGAGTAGTGAAGGATTAATACGATTATTTCCCGATTGACAGAAAACGGTAAGATTGACGATCAAAACGTCAAGCCAGCCACCCAGCAGAAGTAGCCAGGCGGACGTTCACCGGATAGAATACTGCGGGCACAAACCTAAAGGAGGCACGCCAAACGAAATTTAAGAATGAAATTTTATATATATATATATATATATATATATGGTACACTTACGAAAAGCGTAGCCTTAGGAGTGTCCATAGAAAAAGGACAAAAGTGGTTCGTTGAAAAATGTTTCTCAGTTGGGCTGAGATATAGATGAAACCGACCATGTGCTTCTGAGGAAATTTTGTTCACTCATCCAGACACTACTTAAAATTTCTATATATTCTCGTGGCATTCTACCCTCGTTCCTAAGGTTGACTCAGTTATCAACAAATCACAGTTGTGGTTCTTCTGTGGACTCTTCATTCATGTGGAATTAACTAGGCATGCTTTGTTATCCTGGTTGGAACTGAATCCTTTGTAAATAGGTCATTCGAGATTTCTTTCTGGAAATCATGAGACCCCGTTAGTTTTGCCTGTTTATTCCCTGAGGTAGATCGATAAGGACGAGGATATTAGGCGAAACACTTCCAACATTATATGGCTTTAAATGTCCTGGCTGTACCGACATGGCTGACGAAGGTACACATGCAGACGGCTTTCGTGCATTTCGAGCAAGGTGCCCTCGAGAGTATTTATAAATCACGGGAAATCAGAGTGAGTTAAGGTAGCAAACTCGATTAGTGAGATGCGTTTTCATGTTACCAACTCCGGGTTCCAGTCAGTTGTCGCTGGAGAGATTCGCGCGATTATGCATGCAAAACTAATTGAACTTAAGACATTTTCTGACCTAACGTCGAGCAGTGTGACTTTGGTATAACATAACGCTCAGCACAAACTCGACAAAGCTATTATTATCCTATTTAATTTGAGCAATTTCAGGCATAATCCACCCAGAAATTACAGATGTCTAGAGTTTCTCTTCACAAACCAAGAACCGCTATTTATGACCCCAAAATGTTCGTCATTAAACGACTCCGATCATTGTATTTTGAATATTTTCTCAGGTATCTAAAATAAGAGGAATCCGCACACTTCTCCGGGCATGGCATGCAGAACTTCCAAGTGGACAATGTCCTCATCAGATATTAGTGAACTCAGTCAATCTTATTGGATTTTTCAACCAAAACCCCAAAGTATTTCGCCAGCGCGGTAATGACCATGTGTAGACTGACATAATTCCTTTATCTTTTCCAAAATACCAGGCAGAACAAATGAATTGGCCGACAAAGGTAGGCGAGATTCAAAAATAAGTCCGTTCACAAGGGTAGAAAATAGAGATCCAACGTGCAATCTGCCACGTGGCAGATAAGCAAAGTAGATGGCTTCAAGCGACAATCAGAAATACACATTTTACGGGTGAATTGCGTACTTTGTTCACATCTCGACCAGTTCTTTTACAAACGAAAGACAAATAGCCTACCGATTCAATCTATTCTTGCATGTACCAATTAACTTGCAACCGTGGGGCCAGTTATATGGGTCGAACCGCAAGCAGATTGTCTGAATGCATGAAGAAACATCATCCGAACTGGCTGAACAAACGACCGATAAGGAATAGACAAGTGCTAAACACTATGCACCTGATAGAATCGGATCATCAAATCAACACAAGCGAAGCTTTTAGTTCCGTCTACATCGTTAGGAGGAGACTGGCGATGAATGTTAAAAGGAAAATCCTGTCCTCTCCGAAGCGGTCGTGATGTGTCCGAATAATTCCTCTCTATGCGCCCAGGAACAACCCGTACGATCAGTCAATGCATCCTGGCCATGGACATGAGATAGGGTTACGTAACCGGTGCTCCAGTGAAATCGATACGACACTCATCAACACATTACTGAATTTACACTATCCATGTGAACGTATCATTCCAAACACTTTATCCCAATACTTATTAAAAGTACTGTATCCAGCCAGTTTTGAAGCACGGAAAAACTTGTCTGGCACCGTATTTTCTAAAGCTCTGTGATTCTCGAGACCATAGAGAAAAATGTGGCATCATATTTCGTCACAGAGAGCACCGCAGGTGGTGTCGATCATTTTGACCATGGATCGTCACGATCCACTCTCGATGCTGCAGTATAGGTAGGAATTATCATTTTGTAAGCTTTAAACAAGGAATCTAGAGTGGTTAGGATGGTCGTTTTGACTGGCTGCGTTACAAAACTGTCATCAATATTTCCCTATTTTCTTGAAGGATTTTTGGTTTCATTATGATCTACACTCGCCGCTACAATCGGCCGGAGCTATAGCCGTTTTAAAACTTTATTGGTTCTAATCCTGGACTGGGATTATGATATGTTGTAACTCAGAGGTCTTCTAATCTATCCAGAAGAAGCACTCATGCAGGTTGGTAGGCAGCTCTTAAATGCACCTCTGCGGCCAAGACATCCGCCCCCAACGTTGCTGAGTACCAGTATCCGTTCTCTGCTTACGAAAATGGCGGATATGTCCCTTTTAGTCCAATCACCAATTCATGTTCATACTTTTGTCATCTGCATACTAAAATCGTGGCTGGAACTCTGGTATTGCTGATTTACTGGTGCCAATAAGCAGCTTCAGACTCGAGGCGCAGGAGAGAGTTTCGAACAAAGAGATTGGAGGTAATGTATATAAACTCCTTCTGGTCTGATAAGTCCGTTGTTATGTATACGTACTGCTTAAACGGGAGTAATTGTCTCGTAACACAGTTTCATCCCAAGTTTTTCCGTCATGCCACTACGATCATAAGGAACCTATACATTGTCACTTCCACATCACAACAAAACCACAATATTTTAGGCTTCCCTCTAGCATTTATTATTCCACTTCTTGAGGAAAGTCTGCATACTGTTGAAGGCGCTTTCAATCATGCATCTACCGTACCACTGACTGCGTTTGATTTGATTGATCCCTACGTTTCTCCCACCAGTGACAACCATGTGACTTATTGTTCCTGAAACTACGTGCTCCAATCTCAAGTAGAGATCATCGTCTTCTTCTGTCAAGGCCCGAAACACAACCTCGGTCAGCCTCCCGTTCTATCAAGCAAATGAGTCAAATCCGTAATTTTTCCCCAAACTACCTTGCTTTTCTTCAGAAATCCCTTTCGCTCGCATCTTCTTGTTTCTCAATTGAACAAATTGCTCAGTGACAATGCCAAACTTTCCACAGAGACGGTCAAGACGATCTTTGATATCTGCTGTCCCTCAGAAACACTATTCGTCTCAAATGGCGGCACTTCCTCCCAAATACTGAAATCTCTAAGAAAACGCAAGGAGCATCTCTACAACTCCTGCAATAACTCAGGTGTGCGATA